>PVIH01000124.1:336538-378187 GCA_004025045.1 Sigmodon hispidus
TGTGTGTGTGTGTGTGTGTGTGTGTGTGTGTGTGTGTGTGTGTGTGTGTGTGTGTGTGTGTGTGTGTGTGTGTGTGTGTGTGTGTGTGTGTGTGTGTGTGTGTGTGTGTTGTCATTCCAAACCTGTGTCTCTTATTTCTCTTTAGTTCTTGCTTGAAGTGCTGTTGGCCTTTATGTATCCAATAATCCCTTCTAACTTTTGTGTTCTGTCCTTGTTTCGGGCTCAGAAAGGATTCATGTCCCTTGTTTGAAACTTCGCAGGTTTCTTCTCTAAAGGTGGGCACAGGGCTTTTCCTCCTCTTTACCCATTTTACTGCCTTGGCTTCTCCTGATCTTACTACCCTCCTTAAGAAAGGTAATCTTACATCCACTCAAGGGATTGACACTAGAGTACAGGTCCTTCCTGAGTGCACTTGGGCTTCAGAATCTTCATGTTTGCTTTCCTTGTGTTTGGCTTGCTTCGATACTCTCACAGGGCAGATGTTTTTGACTGATTCTCCTCTGTTTTCATTAATATTTTATTTTTTTAGACAAAATTTTTCTATATAGCCTTGGCTTTTCTCAAATTCACAATTTTCCTGCTTCAGCCTTCCAAGTGCTAGAGTTACATGCCTGATGAGCCACCACCTGACAATATTTAATTTAAGTATTTTATTAAAAGCCAGCTAACCCTAAATTATGTTTCATGTCATTTATTGTATTTGTATTACTGTACTTTGTAACCAGTATGAGAATATATTACTGATTTTCTCCACTATGGTAGTTTGAATAAGAACTGCCCCATGGGATCATGTATTTGAATGCTTAGTCAGCAGAGCCTGGCACTACTTGAGAAAGATTAGGAGGCCTTGTTGGAGGAGGTGTGTCACTGGGCATGGGATTCGAGGTTTCAGAAGCCCAAGCCAGGCCCAGAGCCCGTCTCTTTTTTGCTGCCTGAGTGTTTATATATAGAACTCTTAGTTACTTCTCCAGCACCATGTGTACCTGTATGCTGCCATGCTCCCTGCCATGATGATAATGAATTAAATCTCTGACACTGTATTAAATCTCTTACAAGAGTTGCCTTAGTCATGATGTCTCTTCACAGTAATAGAATATTGACTGAGATACCAAATTTTTATATATATTTATTATTTGGTGATTTTACATCATGCACCCCATCAGACTCAGTTATCAGCCCTCTCAGATTTGTACCCACACTTATGATCTCCTCATTTACAAAAAAGCTCATTCATGCTGCTCATTTACTTACTGGAGCATAATTAAACTCCCTGTGGTCAGACCCTTATAGAAAACAAGTCTTTCTTCACTCACACCCCAGCCAGAGGCCATCAGTGCAGAAGTGAGGCACTGTGTCCTTTAGCTATGTTCTAGCCTTGAGCTCTTGAGGATACTCATTTTAATCACTTATTTTGTATACACAAAATCTCTAGAGCCAGGTAAAAAATTGCTCCAGACTTGGAAAATGGGGAAAGGAGAATGGACAAGGACATGGGTGAGGAGAGTTAACTGAGAATAAATAAGGTCACGGCTTGTGTGGTGGAGACAAATCTGATGCCTGCCCTGTATGATGCACAATTCTGAACATTTCATTTTGTTGTCCTCTGGGATTTTTGCCTCTAGTTTCTATCTGTTAGCACATTGTCTGTAGGTTTCTGATGAATGTCTGTGTGTAAGTGCTTCAGACTTTCCTTTGACCTTGTTTTAGTGAAAAGTAAACTCAAATGACTATGTAGCTGAAGGATATGAGGACTGAATGGTCAGCGAGGGAGTGTTGACTAGCAAGACCAGGAATATCCACCAAGCGATACAGGTGGAGATATGGGTCCTAGTGTTGTGAGAATGTTCCTTCCAGATCTTTCTACCTCCCTTCCTAATCAACTTTTATGTTTGTTCTCTCTGTCCTTCAGACAAAACAAAAAATAAACAACAAAAATCCCCACAAGAAACAGAACAAAACCCAAACAAACCCAAGAAAACAAAAACTATCCACAAAAACACAAAAATGAAAATTAAAACAAAAAGTAAAAGACAAATAAGACATAAAAAGGGGGGGCTAGTGAGATGGCTCAGCGATTAAGAGCCCTGACTGTTCTTCCAGAGGACCCGGGTTCGATTCCCAGCATCCACATGGCAGCTCACAACTGTCTGTAACTCTAAGATCTGACACTCTCACACAGACATACATGCACATTATACATAAAACATCAGTGTATATAAAATAAAAATAATTACAAAATTAAAAAAAAGACAAAAAATGCCCAAACAAAGCAAAAAAAAACCTAAAAGTACATAAAAATACTATTGATTCTGTTTTGCGTTAGCCAAGTACTGGTGAGCATGGGGCTCTCCCTGAATTGTGGTTATTATTTCTATTGAGATTTCATTGGAGAAAACTGATTTTCCCTTTACCAGAGGGTAGCAACTGCAGGTAGTTTCTTGATTATGGGTGGGGCTAAAGTTAAAAATCAATTTTCTTGATACAGAATCTTACTTTGTAACTCAGGCTGGTCTTGAACTTACCCTGTATCCCAGACTGGCCTTGAACTATATATTTAGGGATCTAAATCCTCCTGCTTCAGACTTCTGAGTGCTGAGATTGCAGGCTTGGGCAACCATGCTCACCTTGTCTTTGAATTTCTCTCCTCTCTCTCTTTTTTTGAATAGCTGCTGTTACTAAAGCTAATGTGTTAAGATGTGAGCCTGATTCCTTTTGGTTCAGTGGCCTTCCTTGCTATACACACTGTAGGTGAGCAAGTATTTAAAGCCTGCATAGGACCATACATGGTTGAAAGATAGGTAGGAAGAAGCCATGTTACCCCAATATCAGCACACTGGGATAAGGCATTTCTTCTTTGTCGTGTTCAGGATGGTGGAGATGTGGAGATGTGATGTCAGTGCTCTTGTTCCTGTGCCCGACAGTTAAGGAATTAACAAAGATCAGCCAAACTGAGATACATTTGAGTCTTTGTAACATACAACTTTAAACTATTCCCAGTATGAAATGGGGGAATATGAGATTACTGAGAAAACAGGTACACTTACAAGTGTGTTGTTAGAAGTTAGAGACGTAAGACAGGGATGTAAACCTTTGAACTTATTTACAGAAATAATTATTTGGTGAATTTTAGGAATAATAAAGTTTCAACTTAGCTTTGTCTAACTGTTTCCAAGTTGACAAGTCTGGTTTTTCATTTAAAAATGTACATGATGATTCCTTATTATAGTCGAGCCTCATAAACTAGTAGCTCTCCCATTGCATATAAAAAATGAACAGGCTATATAGTTGGTATACTATCTGTGGAGTTCTTGGTGTGGCCATCCAGAAAGCAGTTCCCTAGCTGGTCACTAGGGGACTCCAGAGGCTGTGAGGTGTTGCTGGGCTCTTCCTAATCTGTTGGTGGATGTTGGTGCTCTAGCCCCAGTGTCTCTAGTGTGCGGAACAGTTTGGTATTCCTTGATTAGAACCACAGATGGAAATCTACAAATGTTATTTTTTCTAGGAAGTTCTAGGAAAGTAATAGTTAAAAATGTTTCTGCAAAATGCTGGTATGATTGATTGGGGGGGCTTTATTTCAAGTTTATTTTGAAAAGCCACTCTAAATTTAAACCGTAAACACTTAGTACTTTCTTTGCTAAATATAGATTTATATGAAAAGCATAAGTTTGATAAGCATAAATATACATTTTCTCCCCTCCCAAAGGACAGCTTTATGCTTTCAAATAGAAATCTAGTTGCTCATAAGGTGATATAAAGTATTAAAACGCTATTGCTCTTGTGTTTTCAGGGAATCCGAGCCCGAGTTTTGGAAACTCTGGTCATGCTGCTGCTTCTTGCATTGTTGATTCTTGGGATGGTGTGGGTGGCTTCTGCCCTGATTGACAGTGATGCTGCCAGCATGGAGTCTTTATATGGTACCTTATTACTGTTTTAGCTAGTTCCTGTGATGGGCATCTGAGTTTGGGGTGCAATTATATAGGATTTAAAAACTCTTAAATAATTCTTTGGGTAGTTAACTCTCTGTTAATTTACAGGATTTAGATGTCTTTAGAGATATTTAAGCAAAACAGTGAATATTCATTGTTTCAGAAAGTTAAGAATATATTTTTGATTAATTGGTTTTTGTTCTTAAAATTCCATGGAATGCTTTCTCCTTTTAAAACATTTTTTTCAAAAGGGCTTGCTTGCTTTCTCTCTTTCTCCCCCCGCCCCCCCTTCTTCTTTCTTGACAGGGTTTACTCTGTAGCCCTGGCTATCCTAAAACTCACTCTGTAGACCAGGCTGGCTTCAAACTCACAGAAATCTGTCTGTCTCTGCCTCCTGCAGCTGGGATTAGAGGTGTGTGTTACTACTACTGACTCAAGGGTTATTTTTTTATTCTCTTACTTTAGATCTTCTTATTCTTCATTTAGAAATTAGATGCCTTATACACTCAGTTAGGCAGTTAAAATGTTCACCACATATTATTATTTATTAAGATAAAATATAAACTGTTTTAATTGGCACGCATGCTCACTTATTAAAGTGCATTGATATTTTTCACAGATCTCTGGGAGTTCTACTTGCCATATTTATACTCCTGCATTTCACTGATGGGATGCTTGCTACTTCTCTGTAAGTACCCTTCACTATGACATCATAGGAAAGTGAAGAATTGTCTTGTACCTTGCAAAATTGTGGCAGTTTTCCTGATGAGATTCTTTAACAATGGAAACTGCCTTTTGAGTTGTCTCTAAGTTTTTTTTATTATTGTAGATAAATTTCAATAAGCAGAACCTTGAAATAATTGGGTGCTCTTGTTCACTAAGAAAGTGTAAAAACACTGTGCTGAACACCGCCCCCCCCAAACTAACATGTGTCCCATATACCCCTCTGCTCCACCCTATGTATATATTCTTTACACCCACCTCTAACCCAAGTGTAACACTGGAGTTACTTTAAATCAAAAGAGTAAAATTTTATCTGATGACTTTGTAGTCTTGATTTCAAAATTTGTTTGATTTTACTGAAGAGAGCATACCCTATCTCAGGGATAGGATAAGTTGTCAAACATAGTTCAAAGGACTTGTGACGGCAGTTATCACTTTTGGATATTCTTTTCTGGCTCTCAGTCCCAGCAGGTGAAATGTGTGTTTTCTCCCTTGGTCTATTAATTTATTTTAAGCAAGGGTATTGGTCTTTTATAATCTTGACTGCTGTAGTCTTTTTTCATTTCCACATTCATGTGATATGCATGGCTTCCTCATTCTGCCCTTGCTCTTCATTGGTAGGGTTGAAAGACCTTCTGGCAAAGTATCTGGTGAAGCTGAGTTAGAGATGAGGAGATACCTAAAATGCTCTTTAGGCTGATTTTCCTGTTTTCTCACTACTGATTTTATTTCTGCAGTATGTACCCCAGTTGGCCTTTCCCGAATGTTCACAGTGATGGGTCAGTTGCTGGTAAAGCCAGCAGTAAGTATTTTTATTTTATTTGGGTTTGCTAAATACTTGTGTTTATATATTTGATTATGTAACAGCGATTTTAAAAAATTAAAGATGTTTTTAGGTTTATCATTCATGCTTTTATTTTTTAAATCACTTTTCTAATTTTTGGAAACAAACTCTGTTTTTGCTTTTCAAAGTACTAACTATATGCTCTTAAATAAAAGTTTGTATAGAAAATTTCAAGACAAACTTTGCATGTATCTGTAAGTATTTTGTGTGTTCATTGCCCTGAATTCAACAGTAATTTTATCTGTTTCAAAATTTATCACACAGCTGACCTTGGTGTTAATGCCCTTGATTTTAGGATATGAGAGGCTTGAGGATTATGAGTTCAATTCTAGTTGGCCCACAGAGTGAGAGCTATCTACAAACAGAACAAATAAATCAACCAAAACCCTCAAAGGGACACAAAATAGAGACAAAAAGTGTATCTATGCTTTGATTTATAAACCAGTTTCTGAAAATATGCATATTGTCGCTTGAATTATACTTTTACTTTAGAAATGTTATTTATTTCAAAATGACTTTTAATGGGTAGCAATATAATGATCTGTTCCCAGTTCTCTGATCTTTGAACTATTTTTACAGACAATAACTTCTTAGCTATTCCTAGAAAATCTGTCACTTAACTTCCTTCTCTGGATCCTCATTCCAGCTATCTACACCTTAGGATTTTCCCTGTGCTCTGTGCTGCACCCCTGTCCTGCTGCTCCAGACTCTCATAGCAGTTGGAGGCTGCCTTGCTGTGGTCCACAGGGCTCTGCTGTCCGTTCCAGGCTTGCTCTGTCTCTGCAGTGCTGGTCACCCACCACAGCCTCCAGCAGTCTCCTGGAGGGAAGTTCAGACATCACTGTGGTCACTATTGTATTGTCTTCTCCACATTTACCCATGTCTGTGGCTTGTAGATGAGCAGGGATATCTGCTGAGCCAATTTGTCCATGGGTCTGTCCTCCCCTTGTGATGATTTCCTTTAGGTAACACACTGAGGCAGTATTATTTATAGTAGATGATCTTCCAGTAAACTCTTACTTGATTTTGAAAGTTATATTCTCTCATTCAGTTCCCTCCAAGAGACGTTTTGTGATACCAAATTTATTTAGTTTCTTCTACTCTTTTTTTTTTCCTACTTCCTGTAGGCAAGTGTTTAATTCCCACTCTTAGTTTAGAGTTTTGTTACTGCTCTACCTTGTGTTCTGAGCCTTCTCTTCATTTGCACCTTATCTGTAGATGGTTCTGGGAAGACAAGGAAGCCACAGGAGAGTCTGCTAAGCCCTGTTGACTGCTGCAGAGCTGCCAGCCCCACCTCCTTGTTTCTAAAGCCAGAGTCCTTCTGTATGTCCCCCGTCCCGCTGCTGTATTAACAACACCTTCACAGCCTTAGCTGTTTTTATTTTTTTCTTTGTTCCTAATATTCAGTGACAGCCCCATGCTGGTGCTAAGCACTATATGTGACACACAGTTTTATGTCATCCTGATGACAGGCCGTAACTTGTGTGTTGGTGATGTCATTTTGTAGGTAAATTGACTTCAGTCCAGGGAGACTGAGTAGTTAGTCACAGAGCTGTGTGTGTAAAGGCACATTTGGCTCTAGACCACTAACTATCTTCCAGTCCTCTAAGAGCTCCAGAGTAGGGATTTCCTCCTCATGAACTCACCTCCTCTCTACTTTTGTGTTTACATGTGGTTTTCTCTACCTAGAATACCTGTTCTGAGTTTAAGTTGTCAATCAGGTTGGGGATCCCAGCTATCAGAAACACTGGCTGAGTCTTCTTTCTTTTCAACTGGAAGTACTTTCTTCCTCTGACCTTTGCTAACATTTTATTTAAGCCTCAGTTTTGACATTTATTTTAATCTCAAAGTTACTATTTGAAATTCTTACCTTGGTTGCTGTCCCTCTGGGGGTGTTCAGGTCTGAGTTCTTGATAGTAGTGATGAGCCGAGGCCCTGAAGGCCCTTGGAGTTTCCCTGTGAAGCCTTTATGTTTTAAGAGTATTAAGTAGCAAAGCTGCTGGGTGCTCAGAGGCACATGATATCCATCTCTGTGCTTCTCCTGTTGCCGTTCAGCTATGGTCTGAATTATCAATAGTTTATACTGCAAAATGAAAATTCTTAAAGTGTCAGGATAAACGTGAGCAATTTAAATTCAAACAGCTGAAAGTGATGGGTTCTTGTTTCTGCCCCTCACTGAGGACCAGTCTTGTGCTATCCAGTCCCCCTCATCCTATAGCACTCTTGCTTAGGACCCCATTCTTCCTAGCATGTGCTGCTTCTCAGCCTTGCTAAAGTCTCTGGACAGGTTTCCTTTCCCGTCTTTCTTTCACTGGAGGTCATTCTGTGTTATTATCTATTATCTGCTCTTTCCCTTTTTTTTTAACTTAAAAAATTTATTCTTTGTGTCTTTCACATCATACATGTCAGTCCCATTCACTTTCCCATCCCTGTGTATCTATCTATCTATCTATCTATCTATCTATCTATCTATCTATCTGCCTTCTGTCCTTGTAGCACCCCCCCCCAATAATATTTAAGAGTAAAAACAAAAAAAGGAGAAATGAATCTCAGTGTGGAAGCTGCGGTATGACATAGTGAGTCACACAGTAACCCACTCCGCCCATATATCTTTATTTGCAAGGGTTTATTGCAGAGAGTCTGGCCCTGCCCCTTGCTCATTGCTGCTAAGGGTGAACTTGACAAGGCAATGCAGGAGCGCTCACTCTGGTGGCAAGGACAAGAGAGAGCTGGCAGGCTGGCCACCCCAATATCCACCCCACCTGTGATCTGCTGGAGCATGTGAAGGGTCCCATCCTACACACCCAAAGCTACTCTTTCTTATTAATTTTGTTTGTATTGTTTTATCACTCCCAGGGTGGATTTGGTGGCACATGTGTTCAGTAATATCTTAGTGTCAGGCTGAAGGGGACTGTAGATGCTTGTGAGAGTACTGGAAAGCAGTGGGTTGTTTTCAGGTTGGCAGGAACACAGGGACAGTTGTCCCACCCTTACTTTACTCCAGCATCTCTTCCCTTTTTATCGCTTTGCTGGGATAGTAGGGTGGGCTGGAGTGATAGAACCCATCGTTGTCAGCTCTGCTGCTCTCCCACTTTCTTCAGAGCCGAGAAGACAGAACCTTCCATCGCACAGTGATGTTAGCAGAGCCAGAATTGAACTTTTAGGTTTTAATAGTCCACACCGCTGTGATTAGAGCGCTCCTCTCCCCACTGTTGTATAGCACGCTGTGGAGAGTGTGCATGTAAACACACCACTTCTTTAAGCTTTGTCTTGGATGGATTTTATGATCTCACCTTCCAGTACTCATGGAAGTACTTACTGTATAAAGTTAAAAAAGGGATGATTTATTTTTTGTTTTATTTTTATTTTTTAATATTTAATAGATAGGGTCTCATTGTGCAATTTTGGCTAGCCTGGAACTTGCTATGTAGGCAAACCTAGTCTATATATAGTTGTGAGCTGGCTTGTGGCTGGAATCCAGCTTAGGCCCTTGGGAAGAGTAGCCAATGCTCATAACTGCTGAACCATCTCTGCAGCGCCAGTTTCAGATTTTTAATTTAGAGAACAGGTAAAAAAAAAATACACGATAGACAAATATTGTACTAGATGATCTCTTCCTTTAATTCTAAAATAACAGCATGTACATAAAGATGTATTGCTATCTTTCACTCTGTTTAAAATTCATGCACAACAACAACTCCTTGTTAGCTCTGGAGAATACTACAAAGTGTAATCCTTTAAGCCTTAAAATGTCCAATTTAAATGCATGTAGATTTTGTTATGTCAAGTTTTGAAGTATTTGGTTAGTACGAAAATAGAAAAACATCAATGTATTAAAAATAAAGTATGCAAAATATGCTTAAATTTCACAAATTAAATAATTTGGGCATTTAATTTTTGGGTCCTAGTTATTTGAGTCACTATAACCCATGGTTTTAGAACAAGCTGCCGAGCCTGGGGTTTTATATACTTGAGTGTCATACTGCATTACTGAATGGTTTATCTTTCCATTTAGATTCTTGAAGACTTGGATGAACAAATTTATATGATTACCCTAGAAGAAGAAGCACTCCAGAGAAGACTACATGGTATGTACATTATATAGTTAGATCAGGTAGGAAAATTAATTCAACAGAGACAGACAACTGAAGAGTTGGGAATATATACCCTCTCAGAGGCTTGCAAGTGATAAAAGCTTCCTGATAAAGGGGACTTGTGAAAATCTGAGGGAGATGGGCTAGGGCCACAAGGCTGACTCTCCTGGAGGCAGTGGCCACAACAACTCCTTGGACATACGTACTTAGAAGGTGCTGTAGGTCTGCACACTGCATCAGCAACTCAGAGAGCCTGTTTCTCTCTCCTGAGAGTTGAAGGTAAGAATAGCCTTTCTTAGGAGAGCATTAGGAGCACTGTTAGCTCAGCTGGTTTTTATACCAGCCTTGGGTTAGTCCTGCATCACTGGAACTGTTCTGACTGGCAAGCTGCCTTTCAAATGATTTTAGGAAAACTTCTTAATAATGTGTGGCTGTGATTGGTCATTGTGGACTATTTCTGGTGGAAAATAATAGGTTGAATTGTTTATTACATAAATGATTCTAGGGCCAAGTTGATTTTTGACTGTATTAAGAATTATAAGCTTCTGTGTTTTATTGGTTAATGTCTGCAGAGGGAAAAAATAAAGAAGAAAAGAACATTAATGACTTGATACTTTAAACTTTTAAAAATATTACGTGTATATACATACATACATACATATATTTATGTGTGTGTATTTTGCTTACATGTATGTATGTCCGTGCACCATGTGCATGTAGTGTTCATGAATGACAGAAGACGACATTGGATTTCTTGGACCTAGAGCTACAGATGACGTGAGCTATCATTTGGGTGCTGAGAATTGAACATTGTACTAATGGTGCTTTAGTGTGTGAGCTGTAGGATGTTATTTCAGGAAGCTTTGGGAGATGTGTTCTCCACTGCGTTCCAGCAGTGCCCTGCAGAGACTCTATACCTGGCTGTTGGTAAGAAGGCCTTTGTTGTAAGGCTAACATGTGTTTTACCTTGAAGGTAGCCTGGCATGTTGTGGCCAGTACTCTGTAGTGGCATGGAGTTTCCATGTCCCTTTAAATGTATTAGTGTAGCTGAAGCATGGAATGCCTGACTGTGGCTTCTCCAGTGTTCTCTGACACTTGACAGTGCTTTTGTATGAATTGTTCAGTGTTTTTTCCTTTTCTCATAAGCCAGGTTAATGAAATATCAAAGCTGTGCTTGTTTCCAATGTCAGTGCCCTGAGGAAACCTTCTTGTCCTCAGCCTGTCCCCTTTCTTTTCCTGCTTTTACATCAGATGTGCAAATGCTTTAAGACTATCTCAATATGAGGGGCTGGAGAGATGGCTCAGCGGTTAAGAGCACCGTCTGCTCTTCCAGAGGACCCGGGTTCGATTCCCAGCACCCACATGGCAGCTAACAACTGTCTGTAGTTCCAGTTCCAGGCAAACACCAAGGCAAATAAATAAATAACGAATAAATAAAGTTTAAAAAAAAAAAAAGACTATCTCAATATGATAGACTAATTGACTGATGGAAATAAAGAAAGAAAGAATAAAAATGAATAAGGCTTTAGTGCCCAAATACATAGAGAGTAGGAGAGATCCACAGCCACTGCCTAATGCCTTCTTTTATTTGACAGGAGTAGAGGTACGACTTCTGAATTTCCTGTAATCCTGACAGAATCTTATTCATCACATAGTCTCCCTTGCATGCTGCCCCAAGACTCAAGGCAAAGGGTGTACTTAGCCCTTGCTTTCTGTGACAGGTCACAGTAGATGAGTTCACAGTGTCTAGACCCCTGACCCTGTATCTCCAAGTGTCTTATGTCTGAGTTCCTATGTTCCTTTGCTCCTATAACTTTTCTGTGTGCTGCTTATATCTGATGATTAATCCACTTGTCACTCCTACATCCTTACCCCTCCTCTTTCTGTTCTCTCCAGCGCTGTTCTGTCCCCATCACCTTTGTGTGGTGGCTGTTGTCCCGCAGCTTGCCTTCACCCTGGGGTGGGTGGTACGTTTGTGCAGCTCTGTTGTGCTCTTCCCCATATGCTATCTTTCCCCCCTGGGGTTTGCTAGACATCCTGCTCCTTCCTCCTCTTCAACACTGTTACCTCTTGTGGTCCTGCCATCTCTGCTACCAGGTCATTCCTGCTTCTCCTGTTTAAATAGCTCCCGTTCCTCAGAACTCTCTTTTCTGACGGCACTCTCAGATCTGTGGTTTTTCTATGCTTGTTATGGCCTTTCCAGTCGTTTGTGAAGATTCTTGGCTCTCTGCTCTGGTGCTCTGTCTGCCTGAAACACCCTGGCATTGCCCTTCACAGTGATCCAGTGCCTGCACACCTCATACTTAGGCATCTCCACTCTCAGCCAAGCCTGTTTCTTTAGCTCTTTTTCTATCAGCCTCCATTTCCCAGTCCTTCAATGCTACTCTCTCAGTAGCCTTTCTCCCACCCCCTCCTACCCAAGCTTCTTTGCCCAGGCTGCACTGCGGGGGCCAGGGTTAGAAGTGGAGCCTGCCTGTGTGCTTTCTCAGGCCCTTGCTGTGTGCCAGGGCTGTCCGTGCTCCTGATTATGCTGTCCGCTCTTCCTTCCAACATGTGACCATTTCTTCAGTTTACTTTAGAGTCTTTGGATGACTTTTCTTTTGAATTATTATTATTTTTTTCTTTTTTGAGGTTGTAATATAATTATATCATTTTCCCTATCCTCACTACATACCCTTCCATATACCCCTCCTTGCTCTCTTTCAAATTCATGCTTATTTTTCCCATTAATTGCTGTTACATACATGCATGTATGTATATGTATGTACACTGATATATTCATAAATAAAACTACTCAGTGTGTATAATGTTTCTTGTATATATGTTTTCAGGGCTGACCACTTGGAATGCTCCTCCCTGGGGAGACTGTTCTCCCACGCTCAGCATCCTTAGTTGCTTGTAGTTTTTTTGTGTAGTGTTGAGGCCTATGGATCAATAAGGACAGAGAAGGAAAGTAAAGGGATATAAATATAGAGAGAAGAAGTCAAAGTGTCCTTGTTTGCAGATGAATGGTATCACACATTAGAGATCCCAAAAATTGTATCAGAAAAACTTCTAGAAACAATGAACGAATTTAGCAATGTTGCAAGATACAGAATCAGCTTGTCAAATCAGTAGCTTTTCTATATACCACCAACAAACA
Organism: Sigmodon hispidus; assembly: GCA_004025045.1. NCBI lineage: Eukaryota > Metazoa > Chordata > Mammalia > Rodentia > Cricetidae > Sigmodon > Sigmodon hispidus. The sequence goes on from PVIH01000124.1 coordinate 349,268, forward strand.
TACAGAGACATACTCTTTGTCTTTGTCATTGTTCTATTGCTATGAAAAGACATCATGACCAAGGCAACTCCTATAAGAGAGAACATTTAATTGGGGGTTTGCTTATGGCTTCAGAGGTTTAGTGTTATCATGGTGGGGAGTATGGTGGCATGCAGGCAGGCAGGTGCTGGAGCAGTAGCTGAGGGCTATATCTATAGGCAGAAAGAGAGGGGGAGGGGGAGAGGAGAAGGGGAGGGGGGAGAAGGATAGGGAGAATGAGCACATGGGTGTCTGGGCCTCATATGGGCTTTTGAAACCTCAGAACCGACCCCTGTGGACACACTTCTGCCAACAAGGCCACACCTGCTAATCTTGTAATCCTTTCAAACAGGTCTACTCCCTGATGATTAAGCATTCAAATATATAAGCCTATTGGGGATATTCTTATTCATAGGACCACACTTCTCTTCATAATAGCCTCAAAGAAAATAAAATGCTAAGGAATAAACCTAGCCATTAAGTGAAGGACCTCTACAGTGAAAAATTTAAACCCCTGAAGAGATAAAGGCCATTGAAAATGGAACAACATCTCATGCTCATGGATTGGTGGAATTAATATTGTGAAAATTACTATATATACCAAAAGCTATTTACAGACTTAATACAGTCTCAATCAAAATCAATATTCTTATTTTTTACTGAAATAGAAATAACTATCTTAAAATTCATATGAAACCACAAAAGAACCAGAATAGTCAAAACAATCCTGAGATAAAAATGACAGTGTTGGAAGGATCACCACTTCAGGTCTTAAGGTCAATTACAGAGCCATAGTAATACAAACAGTATGGTACTGGCACAGAAATAGACATAGACACATAGAACAAAATCCAACACCCAAACGTGAACACACATAACTTCAGCCATTTAATATTTGACAAAGATGTCAAAAGATAAGCTGGAGAAAAGGAAGCATCTTCAATAAACAGTGCTGAGAAAATTGGATGTCCACCTGCAAGAAGACCTGTGTTACCTTGCACAAAAACTAACTCCAAATGGAATAAAGGGCTAAAGGTGAAACCTGAAACACTGAAACTTCTAGATGAAAACATAGGCCGTCTTCTAGATCATGTAGACGTAGGAAAGGACTTCCTGAACAGGACTCCATTTGCTGAATAAAGCCAATGATTGACAAGTGGGACTTCAAAAAACTAAAAAGCTGCTGCACACTTAAACATTTAACCAGTTGAAGAGGAAGCCTCTAGAGTGCGAGAGAAACTTTGCCAGCTATACATCTGACAAAGGATTAATATCCGAATATATTTAAAAAAAAATCCCTCAAAAAACAAACCTACTTAATCAAAGCGGGGGGGGGGGCTGGAACATGAACAGAGAGTTCTCAAAAGAAGAAAAAATGGATTAAGAAATACTCAAAAATGTTCATAGTCTCTAGTAATTAGGGAAATACAAATTGAAACAACTGAGATTTTTATCTTATTGCAGTCAGAATGGCAAAGATCAGCAAAACAGTTGACAACAAACGCTGAATGCAGCTTGGTGGAAAGGGAGCCCTCCTTCACTGTTGGTGAGATTGCAGACCCGTGCAGTCATTATGGAAGTCAGTGTAGAGAATTCTCAAAAAGCTAAAAATATATTTACCATATGTCTTAGGATTTCATTGCTGTGAAGAGGTACCATGACATGGCAACTTTTATAAAAGAAAACATTTAATTGAGGTAGTGGCTTACAGCTTCAGAGGTTTTGTTTATTATCATCATGGTGGGGTGCATGGCAACTGGGAGTAGGTGATGTGCAGGCATACATGGTGCAGGAGGATTTTACATCTTGATCCCAAGGCAACAGGAAGTAGACTGAGACACTGGACATGGTTTGAGTATATATGACACCTCAAAACCTACCTCCACAGTGACATACTTCTTGTTACAAGGCCATAGCTACTCCAATAAAGCCACACCTCCAAATAGTGTCATTCCTGATGAGCTTATGGGGGCCAGTTACATTCAAACTACCATATTATAATGACCCAGCTCTTCCACTCATTGACATAAGCCCAAAGGACTTGACTTCCTTCTCCATAGATACTTGCTCAGCCATGTTCACTGCTGCCCTATTCACAATAACTGCATAACTTTACTTTACTCAGAGAGTCCTCACTACCTCAGCCTCTAGCCTCGTTTCCTGTTTCTTGAGCAATCAGAAGCAAACATGAAGAAATTTTACCTGCTAATTTCATCCTCCAAACTGTCACTACCTATACCCTCATTGTCAGCCTCTCCTCTTGGCCCTGTGACTGTCTTGACTGTGTTCTGGCTCAGGTTCACCTTGCTCAGATGCTAGCATTTATCTTTATTCCCTAACCCAGGGACTTAGCTGCTACTATTCTGCCCTCCCCTCTAAGGTGGCTCATTTCCATCTCCATGGAGACACCTGTACATTTAAAAAAAATATATTTATATCATTCATTCAAAAGTTCTATAGGAGGATAGGATCAACCCTGAAAAGCCTAGTCTAGTGAGAATAGAGATCATATGTACCAGGATCTGTGATACCAACTTTTCTCCGGTCTCATGTCTGTCCCCCTGAGGGTGAATGCCCTGGTCTGGGACACAGAACACATCTCTTTAAGTTCCACTATCTGGCTAATAGACTGCCCTCTGTGAGCAGGCTTCTGCTACTCCCAGACACTATAGGTTCTTCACTATGACTAGCATAGCATATTCACCTTGCAGGCTGGATACTTATGTTTCAGTGGGACTACCAGAGGCTGGAAAAGGAGGAGTGGGGAAGAGAAGGGATGATGCTCAGAGGTAGAAAGTGTTAGAGAAGTAAATAGTAAGAGTTAGTGTACTTACCATATAAAGACTACAGTTGAGGGGCTGGAGAGATGGCTCAGCGGTTAAGAGCACCGTCTGCTCTTCCAGAGGACCCGGGTTCGATTCCCAGCACCCACATGGCAGCTCACAACTGTCTGTAGTTCCAGTTCCAGGCAAACACCAAGGCAAATAAATAAAGTTAAAAAAAAAAAGACTACAATTGATAATGAGGATAAGTACTGTCGAAGATATAGGTAGAAAGGAACACTTACTCACTTCTGGGGCAATGCAAACTGGTACAGCCACTATGTAAATAAGTTTGTAATCTAAGAAATAAAGATTGCCTGAAGATCAGAGGACAGAGCCAGCTAGAGAGTTAGCTATAGTGTGGTGTCACACACCTTTAATCTTAGCACTAGGGAGATGGAGGCAAGATCTGTCTGGACCTCTATGAGTTCAAGGCCACACTGAGATGAATCCAGTCCAAAGGAGAAACAGACCCAGACAGTGGTGGCACACATCTTTAATATCAGCACTTGGGATCCCATGCTTCTGCTTCCTGTACTTGGGAAACACACACACAGACACACACACACACACTTTTAATCCCAACACTAGAAAGTTTAAACCAGGAAATGATATGGCTGGGCAGAGAAAGGCATGTAGGGTGAGAGAGTACAAGGTTTGCCCCTTCCCCTTTGGCTGAGAACTCAGAGACATTAAGTCTGAGAATTCCTGGAGACCGGATCTTTCTCTTTTGGCCTGAGGAGTGGACTAGGTGAAAAGTAGTTGAGGCTTGTCCCTCTGTCCCTCTGGTCTTTCAATTTTCCTCCAATATCTGCCTTCAGGTTTTTATTAAAAGACCAACTGGAATTCATGCAGGAAATAAGTATGGACATTCCTCAAAAAGATGGAAGTAGATCTGCCACATGATCCAGCTATACCATCCTGGAACACATATCCAAAGGACTGTCTATCCGACCATAGAGACACTTGCTCATCCATATTCACTGCTATTGTATTCACAATAGCCAGGAGATAGAAACTGCCCAGTGTCCATCAACTGATGCATGGCTAATGAAAACGTGACACATTTACACAATGGGATGCTATTTAGTTGTTAAGAAAAATGAAATTATGACATTTACAGAAAAATAAGTGAGTTTGGAAACAGTCATTCTGAATGAGGTAACTCAGACACAGAAAGAGAAATATCACATTTTGTCTCATTTATGAATGTTGAAGTCCAAAGCTAACATCCACAAATAAGAGAAAACGTGGTACATATATACCCATATATAAAAACTTTAAATGGGCAACAGTTCTCCTACTAAGGTAACAAAAAGCCAGTGCCAGGTTGGGTTATCTGTTTGTGAGTTGTTGGCTGGGAAAGTCCCATAGACCCCTAAACATTACAGTTTGTTGCTAATGCTCTTGGTTACCCCCTGAACTTGACAGTCAGGCCCAGTTGCTGAAGATACTACAGACATCTGGAAATTAGGCTGGTTCAGACCTGGAAGTCTCATCCTTACTGGCTAGCTTTCATAGTGCAGGAAGGTGCTCTGTGCAAGCTACTGAGAAGAAAAGTAATCCTCAATCTTACCCAGCTTAGAGCCCTGGGGGCTACATTAACAAAGGGTCTGACAACACATGTAGCTGTGATCTAGAAATGGCTTTCCTTCTATGTCCTAGGTCTTTATCTCAAAGTTCCTCTCCCAAGACTTGCCACATTCTTCATAAGTGCAGCAAGTATCAGGCATACTGCAAGTTCACCTCCAGTGCACACTGCTTCTTCTCAGACCTTGTTTCTCTACAATCCTTTTCCTCTCTGTCATGCCTGTCTCTCCACATGGGACAGAGCCTCTCCGGGTAGGGAGATGTTAGTTCATCTCTGATGTGCAGTGTACAGGCTGGGTGTGTAGAATATATATCTCCCATGGTTTTTTTCTTTTAGTGCCATTGGGTAGATTAAAAACCAAAACCAAACCACAAAACAAGGCAAAGCACTAAGAAGGCAGGCAGGGGAAGTGAAATTCAGCAAGAGGACAGAAACCAGAATTTACACTGAACTGGTTTAGGAAGGGTGACACAGGGCCACAGTGTATTGTTGAGGTTGGGCAGGTGGAAGTGGGGTGGTTTCCCTGCTGGTGTGCCCATAAAATCTGAGTAATCGTGCAGAAGAGCCTGACAGAAAGCCCATTACAGTAATCGGGTAGAAAATCTTTTGTAATTTTTCCCAGTGTTAAGGGGATACATATATCATTAACATACTTAAATGTTTAAGTAATGCAGTAGCATTAATTGAAATAATTAGCTTTTGTGTGTATATAGCCCATGGGTGTACTAGGTAACTTTAGAAGTTCCATAATGAATAGAAATTATTTTTGTTGTTTGAGTTCAAAACCTTCACAGTTCTTTTAAGGTAATTTATTTTAAAATATTATAGGCTTTGAACTATAATTCATTTCTGTTAGATACTATTTTCATCTTCATGATAAAAATTTTTATATAATTTTTGGTAGCAATTTCTTGTTTGATTCTAATTTTTTTTTTCAGTACTGGAGATTGAACACTGGCCTTCCTTGTATGTGCTGGGTAAACACTCTACCACTGGGTTATCTCTAGCCTCTTTATTCTAATCTTTTAAAACAAGCCTTCCTCATTGAAACTTACATCAACTCTTTATTCTTAGCACACAGGAGAGGTAGCAGCTTTTTCCAGGTTTTAATACCTTTGGACACTGAAAAACAAAGATACTGAAAGTAACAAGACATACTTGTGCAGCCTCTTGCTAGACCTCTGTGACCTTTCAGCCAGTCTCTGTGTCATTGTCAGTATCTGAGTCTTGCTATTTAGAAGTTGAATTTCAGAGTTTTGTGAAGATACTGACTTGTATCTGTGGCTGGTTTTCCATAGAGCCTCTGTCATGCATTTCCCTGTGTCCCTGGCAGGACCAAAGGTAGCTGGGCTGTTGTTTATCTGACATCATTCACATGGCAAACACAAAAGCTTTCTTGGCTTTCTTCTAGGGAATTCTAGGCTTCAGCGGTGATCATTTGACGAAACTGTATGGTGGGAGTGAGGTGGTTTCCAAGCTGTTGTAGCCACAGAATCTGAACCATTTTTACACCCTAAGAATACTTGATTCATCTAGAATAACACTCACACACACACAATCCCTGAATAAAGAATATCTTCTTTGAACAGAGATCTATACACCATCTGTAGAGTACTATTGTAGACTATATGTATAGATTACTGTATCTGTTTGCCTCTGTATACACATAAATACATACATACATATGCCACTGAAGGAAACAGATTTTGAACTTCAACTCTGGACTTCTATGCAAAGTGTCTGTGCACAGACAGACAGCCTAGACCTGATTATGTATCTGCAAAAATATTTTGTATGCATAGGGATAAAACAGTGACAGATACCGTGATTTATTTGGCTTCTTGTGCCCTTTAGCCACTTTTATGATTATAAAATTTATGTAGCCCAAACAAATTACTTGTGCAATATGAAATGAGTGGCTGTGGGAAATATAAACTGAAATGCTAGCAAGGAGAGCAGCTTTGGGAAACAAGTCGGAAGCATGTGGACCGTGTGTCATAGTCTATGGAATTTATAGGAGAAGTTGTATTATAAAACTTACATTTTAAAAGGTGGAATGTGGATTCAGTATGTGTCAGCTCCCTTCAACTACACAGTCTATGTTACTAATGGTAGCATCAAATATGAAGGATAAAGGGTGGTCTTAATATCTTGTCAAGTTAGGATCTACAGCGCTTGTAACTGAAATAGAAAAGGACCAAACTCTTGTTTTGATTGTAACTAACATTTTATAATATTCTTAAAGCTGGTTGTTTTAATATTTTTGCCCTTGATTTTAGTTACTAATAGTGAAAGTATGTTTGCATGTCTTCCATTGTATTAGGTGTCAGAAGTCTTATAACACCAGGTTCATAGTTTTAGTCAGGTGATATCAGAAGCCAATAGAAATTTTAATATTAATAAATATGAATGTTGCAACTAGGGTAGGCATAGAAATGGAGCTTGTATGTGTATATCTGTGTTTCCTCTCCAGACATCCTCAGTGTTAGTAGACCAAAACATCTACTGGAGACTTGGACAGGAAGCCTAAGCTTCCAGATGCCTCATTCAGTGGGTTTGTGGAGCACGGTGTGCTTCTTTTGCTCTTTGAACCATTAGGACCCGTGGGTGGGTTTGAATCATCACCTTTCTGCCCAAGTTATTTGAAATAATATCAGAACTTGAAAAATTTCCTGTTCTTAGAGATGGGATTGCTGGCCAAATTTAAAGTTGTAAGCAATTAAAAATTTATAGTTACTTAAATTAGATTTTCTAATATAATACCCCTTTTTGTTTGTTTACTAAATTAAAAATAAATATAAAGAAGATCTGGTTATGCTGGAGATTGCTACTTCCAAATAATATTCACAGGAGACTAAGTTTAGTTCTCTGAATTATTTAAGGTACAGAATTGTTTGTGGAAATAATTTTATTTCACCATGCTATTTGAATTATGTACATGCCTAAGTTAAAATGTATATTTCTTTTAAAATATACTGTATATTTTATATTATCAAATAATGTTTGTCCTTGAACATCTAAAGCTATCTTATATATTGAGACTGTTTATGCATTGGAAAAAGTATAAGGGCAGCTCAGTTACTGAAGAAATGTTGAAGTTTGGGAAATTCTGTTATCTTAGGAGCAAAATATTTTCAGTGCCACACCAGTTCTTCAGCTTAAGAATAAAGCTGGGAAGAATGCCTTCAGCTATTAGTTTTCCTGAATCCAAAGACATGGGTGGGGCAGGATCAAAAATACTCATTTGATCAAAGTTATTGGCTCTGAAGGTATTCTTACCTGTGTAAGGAAGATGAAAGGTGTTGTTTTTATTGCATGCTAGTAACAGTGTAATTTTGAACTAATTGGTGTTGAACTGCCAATCACCTGGGGGGAATGCAAATAGATACTCTTACAATTTCCTTTGAGGTAGTGAAATCTTATGTCGGGGCTGGAAGAAAAACAGAATAATACCATGAAATTGACCTTAAATGAGCTGCTTTGTGGTTTTCTTGGAGAATCCCTTTTTATTTTTTAGGACTTGTCCAAACAGGTTTTTGTCTACAATTTGACTTATTGACTAGACAATGCTGACACTGAACATTTTAGGTTTGTTTTGAAATAAAATAATGATAATATAGTTTTTAGTATATTTTCATTTTTGATGCAACTTAAACTTACATAATAGTTGAGTGTTTGTTTACAGTATGCCATAAGTCCTCATAGTAGACATTGTTGCCTTTTGGTCATTTATAATGAAGGATTCTGTCTCACAAAGCTTATTTTTTTGCTTGGCTATTAATATATTTCCATGTAATGAAGAAAGGGAATTTCCTGGAAAACTGTTATTTTAGGTGATTTATTTGAGGATAGTTAGAATGTGTTCTTGATTTTTATATGAAAGATAGTGCTTACCAATTACCACTTGTGTGTGTCTGGAGTTGGGCCACCTAAAATAATAGCACATTTTACAAATGTGACTTCAGGAGGCTGGAGATATGGCTCACAGGAGGACCTGGGTTTAATTCCCAGCACCCATACAACAGCTTACAACTATCGATAACTCCAGTTACAGTGAGTTTGACACCCCCTTCTGGCCTCTTAGGACACTGCATGCATGTGATGCACAGACAAATCTGCAGGGAAAACACCCATACACACAGAATAAAAAAATTTTAAAAAATCACTTCTGCTATTATTTTTGAAGAAGCATGCATGAATGTAGACATGTAGATCTCTCTAGACAGATCACAAGGTAGGTTACTAGTCTCTTCTTTTAATTTCAAATTGACACCAGGAACACTCTCCTGGTAGCTATTCTTGTTCAAAGTTCAGAATATTCATCAATTTTTCTCCCAGCCTCAAACTTTACTGGAAGTAAAATATAAAAATATATCACTCTTAGATATTTTTCACTTTGATTGAAAGATACTTGACAATCGGATGGGGAATTGTGGAGAAGAGAGAATGACCTGATGTGGTGGGAGGGGGAAGGGACCTTGAATAAGGATATACAAGGGAAAAAAAAAGAATTTTATTTTAAAATAAAAAAAAAGAAACTATAAAAAAAAAATACTTGACAGTCTTACACTGCCGTGCTGTCCTCTGCAAACCCTCTTCCTTTTGGAGATGCCCCATAACTTTGTAACCTAATTGCTTCCTTTTTGCTTTTATTGCCAGAACCTCAAAACTAAATTTGTAGTAGCTTTAGCTCACAATGCCTGAGTATCTCTGCACTGTGTTTAGCCGTACTCCTGTAAAAATATAAGCTGAATATTAATGAATAAAATACTGAAGCCAAGGCAGTTTGGAGACAGCATGGAACTTTTAGCCAACATGTGGCTCTGAATTTCTGTGTCTACAGATGGGCAGAAATGAGTGGGGGACTGAGGATTTGTGACATTTTTTTAGGGGCTTGGAAAAGAAGGCCTTTGATTCTCCTCAGTGAGACCAGTGTGGTCCAGCACTCCTTAGGACCTTTGTTTGAGAATGGTCACTGTTTGCCCTACTAGGTTAGCCTTCTTCTTCTGAATCAGTTCTTTTGGCTACTTGCCTTTAGTTCCCCAAACCAAGAACTTGTGACCTTCCTGCTTTTTGAAGGACTACCTACCTGCCCTAATTCAGTGTAAAGGAAGCAGCAGTGAAGACGGAAAACAGGAGCAGGTGCACTCTTTTAGGGCCAGTGAAAGAAGAGGATCACCTGATAAGTGAGACCTACTTAATAGTTCATTGGAGAGTCAAACAGAATTTGTACTTGATCTCCAAAAGTTACAAGATGGGTCAAGGAGGTATATCAGTAAACAAAACTACCCAGAGCTTAAAAAAGTAAAAGTAAATAAAAATATTTCTTGAGGTAGATAGAATAGTGCTTACCTAAAAATGTCCAATCTTAATCCCTAGATCTTGTGAATGTGTTACTTTGCAGGTATGGTCAGAGCCAAGGCCTTGATATCATACAGGCACACAGGGTACTGATGGACTCAGCATAAGGCTAAAGGAGAATGGCAAAGAATGGGAAAGACAATGGAAGCATAAGTATAGTAGAAAAGCTCATGTGAATCACAGAGCAGAGTATAGGAGAAGGAAAGCATTAATGAAATAATAAGTATGAGCTACAGGTAAGGTACTAATGAAAGCACATATCTAGATGGAGAGAAAATAACACGTGAGAAAAGATGGTAAAGTAAATAGCAGGAAAAATTCATCAAGCTGAGACTTAAATTCAGATTCAAATCCAGAGAGGGTCCTAGGAGAGACTGCCACATGGACATCCATATATCTGTTATGTCGGTGCTCTGGCCCTGAACAGGGATTTAAAAGATAACTTATCCTATGAGAATTTGACTTCCAGAAATGGTGTAAAAAATTACTTACAAAAAAAGAGTTCAACAGAGAAGTTGAGCCAGTGTCTAACTAGAGCCTTCACCCTAGTGTATATGGTACTAGAAGGTACTCTCCATCCTACTGGAGGGAGAAGTAACCACCAGCCCAGTTATAAGCAGTTATGGTCCACTGTAGGAGTTGGAACCCATGCATGGCACTAGTCAAGTAGCCAAGAACTGAGACTAGATAGACCACAGGCCTAGGGGAAAACCTAATACTATTGTCCTGTTAAAGGAACATAACAATAAAATGACTCCTGTATATACATTCTGCTATACCCATACATTAGCGTCTTGCCCAGCCACCATCAAAAGTTAAATGAGTACTACCATAAAAACCCACAACTGAACAGTGTACACAGAGTAAGGGATTTTAGAAACTCAGTTCTAAATGGAATGTTTTCACCAAACCCCGTTCCTCTCATGGCTCAGAAAATTATGTAGAAGGGAAGACAGAAAGATTGTAAGAGCCTGAGGGGTTGGATGACTTCCAGACATAAAAGGACCGATGTGCATATGAACCCACAGACACTATAGCAGTATGCACATGGCCTGCATAGGTTCAAACCAGTGGGGGTCCCAGCATTGAGAGGAGAAAGTAGACACAAACTCCCATCCCTAACCAAGAAACCATCTCCAATTGTCAAACCACTTGCAAAGACAGATTCATTTTTTTCCAGTGGAGTCTGGAAAAAAATTGGCTATATTGCTTGATTTTGATTATGCTTATATGATTTTTGATCTTTTTTTGTTTTTATGAGTCATGTTTGTGTGTATATATGTTTCTTTGTTCTTTCTTTAAGAGAAATTTTGGCCAGGCTGTGGTGGTGCATGCCTTTAGTTTCAGCACTCAGGAGGCAGAGGCAGGTGGACCACTGAGTTCAAGGTCAGCCTGGGTTACATAGTGAGTTCCAAAACAGCTAGGGATACACAGAGAAATGCTATCTTGGAAAAAAAAAAAACAACAAAATTCTGATTAATTTTTTGTTTGTTGGTTTTCTTTCTAAAGAGAGAAAAAAGAAAGGAAAGAAAGTATAGTTAGGAGGATAAGGGAGGGGGGAGGACCTAGAAGGAGTCGAGGCACTGAAAACTGTTATCAAAATATATTATATGAAAATGATTTTTAACAAGATATTTTGAAAATGGATAGTTTAGCACCAGTCTTATCATCTGCAACTTTCTACAGGCCACTACATAACATATTCAGTTGTAAAGGATTGCACACACATTCCTTAAGATGCTGCCTATTGATGAGGGCAAAAAAGCAGTATTTATGAACTTGTTTCATATCTCTACACTGAGAACTGAATTTATGCCAGAAACTATTCTAACTTCTACACTGAAGGAAGAATGTAGCAGTCGTCTTAAAATAATATTTCAGCAAGATAAAGGTTTGGAAGAAAGAGTGAGAAGTTGTAAGGAAATGATTAGCTAGTGTGGTTGTTGGTGAGAGTTTTACCTTGGCATAGTACTCTGTACATAAAAGCAGACAGTAGGTTAAGGCTGCCTATGATATTACAATGAAAAAAATGTATCCCAGTAGGAGAACTAGAAATGAGAAGGTAAGCACTGAAGTACCCATGAACCTGAGGAAAGAATCAACAAGAATCTTTTTAATTAGGAAAGAAGGAAAAGAAGAAATAAAGGCAAGATAGAGTAAATCGTCCACACATCTGCCCTGCCTAGGGGGAAAGGCCTTCTTCTCATACACCAGTCTGACTTGTGGGAGACCCAGTTTAGTCCCTTGATGTCACTGTTGAGCTGCTGGAAAACCACATGGAGGCTTCCTCTGCCTTTTAAATTCTAATTCTCTGGAACTCTTTCCTTATTTTTAAGCTACTGTTAAGTTTTGTGACTTAGTGGAAAGCATCCTGATAGGTACATGCAGTTTCACAGTTGAGAATAGCGAGGTCCAGAGAATCATAAACCTAAGAGGCCACAAAATTCTAAGGAGAAAAGCCACAATAAAAATTTGGAATTTAGCAGGGAGGAAAATGTTGGAATCAGCTAGTTTAACAGAACAAAAGAAACCCATTCCTAGGTCATCTATGCTTGATTCATACCTTTGAATCCCCCAAAGTTACGGAGTGATACCACCAGGTGAGGGAGGACGGACTAAGAAGGGAAGGGCTTCATCCAGTGACTGATGGAAGCACATGCAGAGATCACGCCAAACACCAGGCTGAGCTCCGGGAGTCCACTGGAAGAGAGGGAAGAGAGATTATTTGAGCAAAGGGGTCAAGTTCATGATGAGGAAACCTACAGGGACAACTGAACCAAGCTCATGGAACTCATGAACTTTAGATCGACAGCCGTAGAGACTGCATGGGACTGGATTAGGCCCTCTGCATAAGGTAGACAGTTAGGCAGCATGGTCTATTTAAGGGGCCCCTGGTAGTGAGATGAGGATTTATCCCTGACACCTTGCTCAGCCTTGAGGTGGGTGGGGTGGGAGGGGGCTTGGTTCTGCTTCAACTGAATGTTTCAGGCTTTGCTGACTCCCCATGGGAGGCCTTGCCTATTTTTTTGGGGGAGGAAACGGGAAGGCTGTGGGGAGCATGACAAGGGATGAGAGATTTGTGATTGGTATATAAAATGAATAAAAAAATTCCAAAAAGGGAGGGCTCATTGAAATAACTGTCATGAAATGGCTTCATCTGCACATCCTTTGCTTCCACCTGAGGTTCCAGGCATGTGTCCCTTGTCCATCTTAGAAAGGAGGGAGTGCTTCTAGACAAAATGCATAGGCTCTGTCCTCCACTTGCACGGATGAACTTCATTTGACAAGGAGGTCAGCAGAGTTTTTCTCAGGAACCTACCCAGCAGGCAAGCTCTGCAACTCTAGCAAAGGGAATCACTGAGTTCTTATGAGTGAAACTCATCTTGTCTTAAATTCAAACTAGCATTTATTTCTCATAGCTGTATTCTTAAAACACAAACATCCAAGACTGGTGACTGAGGAAAGCCTCCCATGTGAATGCATGCAGGCATGGGCATGTAGATTTGGGGGGTGTATGAAAGAAGAGTGATTCAAGATGAACCACTTCTCATACCCTGAGACAGATAGGAAGGCCACTTTCATGAGAAAGGCCAAGGCTCTATCACCTGGCACATCGAGTTGACAGAAAAAATTCTTGAAACTTAGAAATAAAAATAAGCCAGAATGACAAAAATAATAAAGTATGAGAGGTAAGAATTTTAGAGACCTCTCTTCAGTAGAACCAGCCTCTAGCTAACAAGACATTCCTTCCAGACAGGACTAAGACAAAAAATATGAAAAAAAAAATTGACAAAACAAAGAAATTGCTCTGATCAGATATGTGAATTTTGGGATTGAAAATACTCACCATGTTTCCAACACTGCAGAGACCCATATTCACAGCAGGAATGAAGACCTCCCACAGTTTACAGTGTAAACTGACAAGCAGACTTTCCTGGGGTAAGACTGAATTGTTACAGACTTCTCTAGTGCTGAAGCTGTAGGCTGTAGCTGGTGGTGCTAGTTTGCAAAATGCTGTAAACCTTAGAGCAATGATTCTCAACCTTCCTAATGCTAAGACCCTTTGTACAGTTCCCCATGTTGTGGTGACACCAAACCATAAAGGTATTTTTGTTGCTACTTCATAACTGTAATTTTGCTACTATTATGAATTGTAACATAAATATCTATGTTTTCTGATGGTTCTAGGCAACCCATGTGCAAGGGTTGTGGCTCACAGTTTGAGAAACACTGCACTAGAAGCTGGAGGCTTGTCCTTCAAGGGTATTCCTTCTGTGATTCCTTCTTTCTCTGCTTTTGGGCTACCATGTGGTGTGAAGAATAAGCTAAACACCTCTTGGTGTGGTGGCGTTAGCAAGAAGCAGGCATTGAAACAAGTCCAAGCACATGCTTAACATGACATTGAGCTCTCTTCATTCTGATAAGGGTACAGTTTTAAAATTCACTGAGAACTAAGACAAGTAGTGTGGAAAGCTGATGTACGGGATTATTCTGAATGTAGGCACTCTATTTTACTGGCTATAATAGGGTGAATTGGCTGTGGAAGAACAGAATGCATGAGGGTGGGCTACTTAGCACATCATCTTGTTCTCCAACAAAGCCAGAGCTTTGCAGTTTCCTTTCCCGTCTCATTTTCCTAGCTGAGAAAGAACACACTCCTAAGCTTTCATTCTGGAGCCTACATGATTAGGATGACGGCTCCCTGTTGTGCTGTGTTTATCAAGGCTCCAGAGACCAACCTGACTGAAGGAGTTTCTGACATTTTTACCTCTTAGACTTTACCTATTTTTGTCATTCTGGCTTGTTTTCTTATTCTAAGTTTCAGTGAAGAAAAGACAGTTAGACTGGGCTCTCTGATGGGGAAATCAAAGCAAACCAAAAACTCAGCAAGTTTATTATATTGAGTTGAGGCAAGGTTATTGCGTATGTATGAACAAGGAGGCTGGTTTAATTAATCTGAGTAGGAACAGTCTCTGTAGGAGAGCAGTCTTCAGGCCACAAATAATCCTGGGGGAGAAAGCCAATGGTGGACATTTTTCTATATTCACAGTTAACATTTACTCTTGGACCAGGAAGGAAGGCTTTGCCATTCATTTCTCATGGATGTGAGGCTTTGTGGTCCTTGACATGCCTGTGCCCATAACAACACACAACTCAGGACTTCATTCACTCAGGGCTTACTGTGCTCCTCATACTGATTTAACAAGATTCTTGACACTGCGGCTTCCATGTGCCTTGTTTCTCAGCTTGCTTGTGTATGCACTTTCTTTTATTAATATTATATTATTAATATTAATTTATTAATTTCTGAGAACTTCATACATGAGCATTGCACCTACATCACTGGTGCTTTTTCTCTTCCCTCCAACTTTTCCACCCTCCCAAATTTATGATATCTTTAATTATTATTATTACATGTAAATACATACATATATGCACAAATACATATATAACCTACTGAGCCCATTTAGTTTTGCTTGTATATGCGTGTATTCAGGACTAGCCTTTACTGGAAAGTTTTCTGTTGGCCTGTACTGTGAATTGCTTTGCTGTTTTGAGTAGGGAGTCAAGTTCACTTGCTTATCACAAATGATTTTTTCCCCCCTGAGACAGGGTTTCTCTGTGTAATAGCTTTGGCTGTCCTGCAACTCACTTGTAGATCAGGCTTGCCTTGAACTCATAGAGATACCCCTGCCTCTGGCTCACAAATGCTAGGATTAAAGATGTGTGCCACCACCTACCGGCTACCAATGAATACTTAACTGATAGGAATTAAACTTTAAATAAGATTTAGCTAGATAATGATGACAGTGAAACATACACAGATACTAGGTAAGTAAAACCCAAAAGAAAGTAAAACTTAAAAGTTCTCAAAACAGAATTTAGATTGCAGAACATTTAAGAAAATTATCATAATGAAATGATAAAACATATAAGAAAAATATTTAACAGTCCTAAAGATATAACAAGGGAGACTCTCAGCAACCAAATGGGCATTCATAATGAAAACAATCCCTTAACAGTGGAAGAAACCTAATCTGGCATATTTGTATCTGAGAATTTAAATTTATCTGTTTCAGGATTTAAGAGATTAAGCAGAAAGGATAGGATGATGCAGTTGTTTGTTTTACTCTTTTGGTGCTTTGCTCTTTGGGGGCCTGCCACCTAGCTCCCAAATAAATCACACACAGAGGCTTATTTTTAATTATAAATGCCCAGCCTTAGCTTGGCTCGCTGCTATCCAGCTTTTCTTAACTTTCAATTATCCCATCTACCTTTTGCCTGTGGACTTTTACCTTTCTCTTACTTCTGTAAATCATGCTTTTACTTTTATTTTGTGGCTGGCTGTGTGGCTGAGCAGCTGGCTCATAACATCCCCTCCTCCTTGTTATCTTGCTTTTTCCTCTCTTTTCTCCCAGATTTCTCTCTCTATTTATTCTCTCTGCCTGCCAGCCTCACCTGTCCTTTCTCTTGCCTTGCTGTTGGCTGTTCAGCTCTTTATTAGACCATCAGGTGTTTTAGACAGGCAAAGTAACACAGCTTCACAGAGTTAAACAAGTGCAACATAAAAGAATGCAGCACATCTTTGCATCATTAAAGCAAATATTCCACAGCATAAACAAATGTAACACATCTTAAAATAACACTATATAACAGTAAGATACTGTACATAGATATCGGAGAGATAAGTAGGAAATCCACAAGAGAAACATGAGATGTGATCTAGTGTGTTTAGGAAAATGTGAATTTAAGTAGCCCATCACTTTGGCAGAAGTTCAGCAGCTGGCCACATTCACTGCTAGTGATGATATAGGATTTTGAGAATAGGGATCTTTAAAAGCTATTGATAGAAGTTGAAATTATTACAGTAATTTGAATTATAGTACATAAAAACATTTGGGAAGTGTAAACTTTAAAAAGCTTGCCCACCATTCTGAAGTTTGGAAATCTGTCTCACAGAAATAACAGAAGCAAATGAACTGGATATGTTAATGTTCACCAGAATATTGGCAAATGAAATGGTGCTGAGTGAAGTTGCAGCATATCCACATTGTGGTATGCATACTCAGCTGTCAGGAAATGTTTATTGACAGGCAGCAGCAAACAGTCAACTAATGCGTCTGTTTGACATTTGTCTGAGAATTTGGATGAGTGAGAAATCTATATGTAAGACAGAAGTTAAATATAAATGAATAAAGCTGTGGGAGCACTAGCCATATTGGTGGTGATTGTCATCTTAGAGAAGCACTAGAAAGTAGAAGGTCTTGACTTCTTGTTCTTGCTATAATATGCACATGAAAAAAATTAATATAATAGATCAAGCAAGGAAAGACACTTTTCTAAGATGTGTGGTTTTCAGTCATCAAGAGCTTGGTTGCTCTAAATCATTGGTTCTCAACCTTCCTAGTGTTGTGACCCTTTAATACAATTTCTCATGTTCTAGTGAGAACCAAAAAATTATTTTCACTACTACTTCATAGCTGTAATTTGCTACTGTTATGAATCATAATATAAATATCTGTGCTTTCTGATGTTCTTAGGCGACCCCTGTGAAAGGGTCTTTTGACCTCTGCTACTCTAAGTAGTGAGCTTTTATGTGACTCACAGCAGCATTTATTTTTCCCAGCTATCAATGAGTACCAAATGTTGTATATTTTAACAAGTGGTCTCTCTGCTCTCCAGTGTTAAGGCTTCCACTGCTACACTTACAAATACTTTTGCTTTGATAGGGTTGTCTTCATCAGTGGAATACAACATAATGGAATTGGAGCAAGAACTTGAGAATGTAAAGACCCTTAAGACAAAATTAGGTATTGAACTTTTTTTTATTTTTGATTTGTTTGTTGGTCTTGTTTAGTTACTAAAAGACTATAAAATGGTCTTAAAATATTTGAAATTTTGTCAAAGTTTAGTTTGTGTTAAAAACTTTCTGTGTTCATAGTCATTGGTTGATCTTTCTTATGGAAGAGGGTAAGTATATTTTCTCTGAAATACTTTTTAAAAGGCTTATTTATTTTTATATTATGAAGGTTTTTCCTCCATGTCTTATCTGTGTATCCCCTAAAACTGCAGTTACCAGTGATTGTGAACCACCTTATGGATGCTGGGCAATGAACCTGGGTCCTCTGCAGGAACAGCGCATGCTCTGAATCATTGAACCATCTTTCTAGCCCCTGAAATTACTTTTCAAATATGTTGATATTCAAAGATGTTGGGTTTTTGTCTCCTCATTTAAGTTGATTTTTTTCTGTGTGTGACTGCATACATGCCAGTCTGGGTGTGCAGGTCACAGAACAGCTTGCAGAATGGGTTCTTTCTTTCCATCATGTGGACTTTGGGGAATTGAACATGAGTTGTCAGGCTGGTGGCAGATACCCTTAATCACTGAGTCAAGGCGTTAGCACCACTTGCATTATTTTTAGAAACTATGTAAAAACTTCTGTCAATGCGATTTTAAAAATGTGCTTTTAAGAAGTCTTTTTTTAATGACCGATGTAAGGTAGTTTGATTAGGATGTGCCTTAATATGGTTTCCTTGGTCTTTGATTCATCAAGTTTCTTAGATGTGGGAATTTATACGTTTCATATAACTTAGACAAAATTTGACTGTTAATTTCTTTGAATATTTTTCTTTTCTCCTTTCTGCTGCCCTGTTCAGGGACTTCAGTTATTTGTAGATTGGCTGTAGCTTAAGGCTAACTCTCTCTGTGTTTGGTGTTGGATCGTTTCTGTTACTGTTTAATCATCTCAGCCTTCTTCTGCAGTTCTGGTCTGTTTCTTACACCAAAGGCTCTATTTTCTTCTCAGACATTGGTTTTGCTTGTGCCTTTTATCTTCATGCTGCTAACTGACATTGCTCAATCTGTTTTCTCCAACTCTGTTGGGAAAAAAATGGAATATGAGAGCACTCTTAAATATGTATGTGTGCGTGTGTGCTTGCGTGTGTCACCTGTGGGTGCATGTGCATGCCAGCAGTTAATACCAGGTTTCCTCCCTGATTGCTTTCTACTTTGTTTTTTGAGATTTAAAATTCATTATTTATGTATTTGTGTTATTGAATCTGTGACTCACTGGTTTGGCCACAGTGCCTGGCCAGAGGTCCCACAGCTCTTCCTGTCTCTGTCTTCTCATCCCTGGGAGTAGAGGCATGCATGTGCTTTCCTGATGTGGATTCTCGTGAGGAGACTCAGGCTCTCATGCTTGCACAGCAGGTGTTGTGACAGCTGAGCCCCCTCTGGAGCCTTCTGAGAGCAGCGCTGGTTGTCTGTTTTGTCAAGCCAGAGCAGTAGTCAGCTTTCTGATGCTGTGACCCTTTAATGCAATTCCTCATGCTGTGGTGACCCCTGAGCATAAAATGGTTTTCATCTCTACTTCATAACTGCAATTTCGCTCTTGTTATGAATCAGAATGTAAATGTCTGTGTTTTCTGGTGGTCTAAGCGATCCACAAAGGGGTCAAGACACAGGTTGAGAACTAGCTAGAGCTAGTGTCATTTGGAAAAAGAGAACCTCAGCTGAGAAAATGCTGTACCAAATTGGCCTGTGGACATTTTTTTTTTTTTAAATTAATGATTGATGTGGGAGGGCCCAGCTCATTGTGGATGGTACCACCCTTGGAAAGGTGGTCCTGCGATGAGGCTGCAAATGCCATGAGGGGCAAGCTAGTAAGCAGCATTCCTCTGTGGGCTCTGCATCAGCCTCCATACTCCTGCCTTGAGTTCCCGTCTACACTTCTCTTTACATGATGGACTACAACTGTAAGCTTAAATGATCCTCTCTGTCCCCAGGTTAATTTTGGTCATGTTGTTTTCAGGGTGGAAATGAGCTGAGCTTTTCTTAAGGGTTCCTTCACCTAGATCATAGTCTAGAAACTTTCAAGATGGTAAGCGATGTCATTTAGGTTTGTATTGTTCACAGGGTCCTGAACATTTTGTGGATTTGTGTGTGTATGCGCGTTTGTTCACATGTGTGTATGCCTGCTTGCCTGCCTTTCTTTCTCTTCTTTCTTCTGTGGCTTGATGAATTCATTATTTGAAAAATTGTTGGTCATTATTTTATCAGTTTTTTAAGACATAATTTCTTTATTGATTTTTTTTTTTGGAATTCCACATCATAAACTCCAATTCTATTCATTTTCCAGTCCCTCCATATCAACCCTTTACCCTTGTAGTGTTTCCCCCCCCCAGGAAAACTTAAAAAGTAATAATAAAAATAAAAAATACAAATGAGAATATTAATTTAATAAACAAACAAAAATACTTATTTGTTTTTCTTGCCTCTCTATTGCCTCTTCGTTTGTCAGTGGCATTGGGAGCTGCAGTGTGTCATGCAGTATACTTTTTTGTCCAAAAGTTACAAGCTTTACTTGTAAATGTTCTTTGTGTACATTGTTGTTGGTCTGGCTCAAGGTCTCTGGCTTCTAGTACACCATCAATGTTGGACCTCCAATGAATCTCCCCTCAGATATCCTGCTGTTACCCTGAATCATGGTGATCCTGTGGATATGGAGCAGGGCCAGTCCTTCATGTACTCCAGCAGGTCACAGATGGGGTAGATGTTGGGGAGTGCCAACTCAAAGCCCTGGATTTGTGCCTAAGTGGTAGCTGAGTTGGTCAATCTGGGCTTCTGGGACCATACCCCCTCAGGTAAGGGGCAGAGCCAGTTCTCTTACGCCCATGATGAGAGATGAGGCTGGTTTTCCCAAGTGCACAGGCATGCATCCTATGGGGAGGGCACAGGATCAGCTCTTTGGTGGGAGAGGCGGATCTCCCTAGGCCAGTGAAAGGTGAGGCCAGCTTAGCCCTTGTACTTCAACACATGGTTCACATGGGCCCCTATGGTAACATGGGCAACAGACATCAACATAGTCCCCAGCTGCATTAGGTTCACAGACCTAGATATGGCCATTAGCAACAGGTTGGGCTATTATCACTATGGCTCAGTGACAGCACAGGCCTCTTAGATTAGAATGGCCTCAGCAGTAGTTTGGTCTCCAGATTCCAGCATAGTCCCAGGTGGCAATACAGACCTCTGGCATCCTTGTGGCTTTTGGTGGCAACATTGGTCACAGACATCAACACAGAGACCCTGACTATGGAGAGACCATGGACCCAGACATGATCCCTAGCAGCATTTGGGGCCTGGATGTCACCATGGCCCTGAGTGGCAGCTCAGGCTACTCAGATTAGTATCACCCCGGCCACAGAGTGGCCTTCAGACTTGAACATGACCCCAGGTGGTGGACCAATTTCTAAGCATCTGCTCAGCTCTTAATGGCAACAGGCACCATGAATGTCAACATGGACTCTGGCTACAGTAAGGCCACAGACCCAGACATGGTCCTGGGTTGCAGCTTGGGTCCTGATGCCTCCATGGGCCCAGGTGGCAGTGCAGGCCATTCAAGTTGGGGTGGCCCTTGTAGTGGCATGACCTTTGGGCACCAACATGGCACATATGGTGGCCCAGACCTCAGGCATCCTCATTGGCTTTGGTTATGACAGGACCACAGACATCGACACAGACCACGTTTGTGGCAGAGCCATAGACTCAGACATGGCCCTTGGCAGCAGCCCAGGCTCAGACGTCAACATGGTCCTTGGTAGCATGATGTGGGATGTCTTTCTGTGAATATCATTGGTTAATAAAGGGACTGTTTTGGCCTATGGCAAGGCATCTTATACGTAGGCGGGAAATCGGATCAGAGAAGGAGGTTGGATTCAGACAGAGATGCCAGCAGACACAGAGGAAAGAAGACCAGAATGCTGCCCTAAGAAAAGGTACCAAGCCACATGAATAATAATAATAAACAAGAATAATTGGTTAAGATGTAAGTGCTAGCTAGCAATATGCCTGAGCCATAGGCCAAGCAGGATGTAATTAATATAAGACTTGGTGTAATTATTTGGGGCAAAGCAGCAGGAGGGCTAGAGTGAGTCTAAACCCCAGGACTAGACTGGAAAGGCCGAGCCAGAAACTTACAACAGTGTGAAGCAGGCCTTCCTCCTCAGCTCATGTTTTACTACCATTGCCTCTTCAGATCTGCCTCTTTCCATAGGACATGAGGTGTTCTGCCTCCCTGTCCTCCCATACTCAGTCCTGTATTGACTCACTATAATGGTGCTGGCCTCCTGGCAGCAGAGCTGGCCAGTTGTTTTTCCTCCCCATCCTGAGCAAGCAACCCTGGGCGGTCATGTGAGTGCCCTTCATCTACCAGCCCCCCAATGCTGCCCAGGAGGTCCCTGATCAATTTTTTATCTGTCCCATTTTTTTTTGATTTCTTCAGATTCTAGTTAATTGTACACGAGACTTTTTCTATTCTTTTATTATTATTTTCCTTCTGTGCCCTAGCCTCTCATACTGTCTCCTGGTCTGTCTCCCACTTTAGTATCTCCCAGATGTGCCGTAACTATTGTCTAAATTTTATTGAATTTTTCATTGTACATTGACAGTATTTTTCAGCTCTAGGATTTTCATTGGTTACTGTCATTAGCCTTTCTATTAAGTCTGTGTGTGGACCAGTTGAAGGTCTGTTTCTGTTGGCTCTTTTTCCTCTTTGCCTCCTGGTAATGTTTGAATGATTTCTGGATATTTCTTAAAATCATAGAAGCTGGAGGACCTTTTCTTCTTTGGGGTAGGCTGTTAGAGTGGCTGTAGACTGTCTGGCTGTCGGAATTCCTAGAGTATTGATTTTTACTGGTTTTGACTTTGCTTGCTAGTAAACTTTAGGTTGGGCCTGGCAGCTTTGCTGGGCTCCAAGCCTCTCACCTACATCTCTCTTCTTTCCATAGTTGCCCCACTGCTGAGATCTTGAGGAGGAAGGGATCTACATGGCAGGCTTACTTCTTTACCTGTTTCTTCTCTCTGAGATTTTGCCCTCTTAAATTCTGGCTGCTTTGGTAACTTCAAGCTTTTTTGTTGTTGTTGTTTGGTTGGTTTTGTTTTGTTTTCTCCTTGTCTCTGTTGGGATTCCTGAGAGTTTTGCCTTAGCATTGCTGCTGCCTTTGCCCCTTTTTATAAATATAAAGGGAAAAGACAGTGTGTGTGTGTGTGTGTGTGTGTGTGTGTGTGTGTGTGTGTGCGCGTGTGACATGTGTGCAGGTGCCCACAGAACCCCGGAGCAGGAGTTACAGGTAGCTATGAGTACATTATGGTCTAGGAACCAAACCCAGGTCCTCTGGACGAATGAGGAGCAGGTGCTCTGACTGCAGAGCCACTCCAGGTCCTTGCCATTCATTGTCCCCTGACGTCCACTTGATTTCTCAGGCTCTTGGGCCCATGGCAACTCTATATTGAAAAATGCCTTGCTGGGAATGGATGCTCACTGGAAGGGCTCGCCTCTACTACATCACACAATATCAGCCTCTTGCTTTCCTTATCTTGTTGCTCTAATATATCTAGTGACAGTTTTCAAGTTCAGTTCCTCTTCTCTAGTATTCATAGCATGGCATGGGAGTGGTTTAATGTAGTTTGTTTCAGCTGGAAGGGGAAGTTCACGGACAGTCTTTGGAAAACAGATGTTCAGCCTTGGGACCTGAAACTAGAGGGAATTATCATTCAAACTTTTTTATTCACTCCAATATCTGCCTATATCAGCATATACATGTGTATCAAGTACACATATTATTCATCCTAAAAGTGAGCTACTTATTAACAATATATTTCCTTAAAAGCAAAATTGTCTTTACCAAGCTGAAATTTTAAGCTTCATGGGATTGAATTTTTAATGTAGTAAGGTGATCTTAGATGGATTTTTATAGTTTGTAGAGGAAAATAAAAACAATTATCTTAAAGTTGATGTTTTTCAGAAAACAAAAAATAATATGTATTGGTTACAAGGTGTGATGAAAATATGAATTCTAAAGAATTTTTAGAAATTGCTGAACTTTTTATTTTATTTTGTTTTTCTTTCTAATAGAGAGGCGAAAAAAGGCTTCGGCATGGGAGAGAAATTTGGTTTATCCTGCTGTTATGGTTCTACTTCTTATTGAAACAGTAAGAAGTTACTTGCTGGCTTAAATAAAGTGTATTGTCTTTTGTTTACTATTTCCCTTAGCTGAGCTGTTCCCAGGAAACAGGGTTTCTATCAACAGAATCAAAATCTGTCTGTATCTTAATTTGTAAAAATTCAAAGCAAAAATGGAGATGAATGAAAGTTAAATAAATTCTTTAAGGTTGTACTTCCTCATGCACAGGAGCTGTGGATTTTGCTTGAGGAGAATTAAGAAAACATAAATCGTGGCTATTCCTGCAAAAGTTGCAGAAATGGGATTCCTTTCTAAGATGAGCTGTGGTAAAGCTCACTCACCCCCTTTAGAGTTTGTAGAGCTGTGGGCTTCTCACTGAGAAGTCTACATAGTAAATCCATTCCTGTTGTTATCTTTAGTTGTAAACCTTGAAATTATAATTTACAGAATGTTTGGAATTTGTGTTGGAGTCCTTGTATATACTATACTGTGCCCATTCTGAAAGACACATATGATGTGTATTGTCAAAAGTAGTGCTTGAAGCTGAGACCTGACGGCTCCCTCTCTGTTGCAGTCCATTTCCGTCCTCTTGGTGGCCTGTAATATTCTTTGCCTGCTGGTTGATGAGACTGCAATGCCAAAGGGAACAAGGGTAAAGTTAAATGTGTTCACAAGTCTTTCTAGATGTGTGTCTGAATATTTTGTGTAAGTTCTTGAAAACACTTTTCTGGATGTAAACATTCCAATCCCTATGAATTTCTCTGAAAAAAGAGCTTTCACAAACACATTCATAAACACTCATTCCCCCCACACTCTTTGGCTTATAGGGCCTTCTTCTCCCCCCCCCAAGTATCATGGTTATTTCTAGACTTCAATGTCAGACTTGATGTTGGTTTTTACTGAACTTTTATTTGTGATTCTTTAAAGAAAATTCATGCTCTCAAATAGTGATGTATAAAGCACAGATCAGGTAGATTTAACAAATTTGTTTTATATTGGGAAAAATAGAGGGAATTGTGTATCAGAAGTATCATAAAATTCTCAAAACTTACTTAAAATGTGTGGTTATTGGAGGAGAGTCCAGATGTCTTTTTTTTCATGAGTTAACTTTCATCTGGTTTAAAGACTGATGACTCCACTAGTCGTCATGGTACAGGCATGCAATCCTAGTATCTAAGAGACTGAATGTTGTGAGTTTGAGTTCAAGGCCAACTTGGGCTACACATTAAGACCCTGTTTCAAAAATAATCTCAAATAAAAAAGTTGATGACTTTGTTAGACTCTGGCATATATTTGAATATATGTTCTATTAGGAAGATCTATACCAATATATATTTATCGTTGGCATACTGTCTTTTGTCATCTTTTTGCAATGCTCTCACCTCAGCCTCCTAAGTGCTAAAGTTACAAATGCTTGCAACACTTTATAGACAAAGTTTGGAAACACCCCTCTTCTGCTGCTGCTGCTTCTGCTGCTAGTGGTGGTGGTGTGCATGCCCAAGTACTGTGCATGCACACAAACATGCACATGTTTATATTTTGGGGCAGGATCTCATTTAGCTCAACCTGGCCTCAAACTCCTTACAGAGCCAAGGATGGCTGAACGTCTGATTTCCTCCTTCTACCTCTTGCATACTGGGAGTACAAGTGTGGGCCCCCAGACTTGGCAGCTTTTGAATATATAAAATGTTATTTGATTTACACTTTGAAGTTCATTTTGTGTTCCTAGGTCAGCAGCTTTTTCAGTCCACATAGTGGGGACTTGAAAGCCCCCTGACCTTAGGATGTCACATTTCTTCATAAGCCAGATGTTGCCATTTTTTTTCTCATAGAAAAAAAGCCAGTTCCTGTCTTAGTCCCTTTCTTTTCATCTGAGATGAAGATACCCTGCTTTTAATTTCTTTAGCAATTTTCTTGACTTTGCCAACCAGCAGTGTGTCTAGGACCTCTTGCCACCCTTTATCAGCCTTGGTTTTACCCAGAAGTTCTCACTGGAATGCCTTCTACAAAGGACACTCCTCTTTTGGAAGCTTGCCTTTGTCTCTTTCTTACCAAAATTCCAAACGAGGAAGTTGCTCCTGTGACTTGGGTTGACTCTCAGCCCACTTTAGTGCAGCAGAAGAGCAAGATGCATCTTATGTCCTCTCCTTCCTGCCCAGCACAGTGACTTTACCTCCATGGCTCCCTCCCTGCATGCTTGTATACATGTATGAGCCACATTTAATTTCCCCCTAGTCTCTCTTAAGAGAATGATTATTCCAGAACATTTTTCATCTTGGCCAGTATACCTTTGTAGGGGAGGAAGGTAGGATCTTTTTCTTATTCAGCACAGGGTTCATGGTGGAGGTCTTAGTAGCAGAAGGCATAATGAGATAAAGTGAATGAATTTATTTAATATAAAAATTATGAAAGCTTAGCTTCCATTTGCCAAGGAGTGGACAGTGGTGGTCATGCTGGATCATGAGTGTGTGTGTGCTCTTTCTTAATCACATGCTCCACTGATTCTAGGTCCTACCTTAAGGGATGAGGAGGCTCCTCTCCTCTGAATTAGAGACCACAGCCACTACAACAAGGGACCTTCCTAGTTGGGAGAGTATGTCCGAACCTGCCAATTTGCTATTGGCATTGTCTGTGTTCTCTTAAATAACAAAAGATGATAAGTCTCTTGCAATCACTTTATTCATGTTTGGAGTTGCCATGGTTATTCTTATTCTTTTATGTCCAAATCAGAGTGCATACATAATGTGGATGATATTATCTGTTGGTTTATATTTTATTAGTTTGACTGAGTTTTTCCTTATCTCTGCTGTTGTAATTTAAGATGACTAGGGGAATGGTGATGTGCATCTTTTAATTTCTAGCAGTAAGCTTTAAAAATATTGTTCCTATTTTAGTGAGGAGGGATTTTTGCTGTCAGTTATAGTATCTGAACATTATTTATTCTGTTTATCTAAGTTCTTGGTAAAGGTAGGTCTTGAGATTGGGATAATATTTATGAAAATTTTGCATTGCTTTTATTGTGTTAAAGTTACTTTAATTTTTTGAAAAAGTGCTAGCAGTTACACTTTTACAACTGAATTATTGAAGAGAATTTGTATAAAGGAAACTGGATATACATTATTTGTAAGTATATCTTAAATTTGGTAGACTTTATGGAATAGTTCTTATAAGTTGCTTCTGCCTTGGCTTAGATCTACATTCTACTCTAAACTATATATAATATTATTGTATTAAAAAAACTTTTCTAGAACATTCAAGATGCTTTTCTCAAATAGCAGATTGTTCTATTTTATAGCATTAATCATAATGGTATTGTTTTGACAAGCAACTTAAAAGCACATTTGAAGTATATCATGTTAGTTTTGAACCTGTTAAAATTATTACCATGTTGCCTAGTTTGTGATGAAGTCAGTTAGCCTTTGGAAGATGCATGTTATTCTAAGGTGTTTAATGTTCCCAGTTGGGACTGTCTTGTGTAATGGTGTCACTGGTTCTGAGGAGTGTCTTCCCTACAGGGACCTGGGATAGGAAGCGCCTCTCTCTCCACTTTTGGCTTTGTGGGAGCTGCACTTGAAATCATTCTGATTTTGTATCCTTTCTTTAGCTAAATGTTATGTCCACTAACAAGTTTTTTGCTTGGTTCCTGGGACAATGGTAATTTCGTCTACAAGGAAAAGCAAGTCAGTCTTTGTCAAGCCTCACTGGCTTTTGTTGCGTTTTGTTTTTCCTGTGGGCTTCAGACTTTGGGAAACGTGCATTCTCTTGGAGCATTTTTCCTTCATTTTCACAGCTATCTCATGGTGTCTTCTGTTGTTGGTTTCTATAGCCTCAGATTTTTTGGAGATTTCACACCCAAGAAGGATGACACAACTATGACAAAGGTAAGGTAAAGCCTTAGGTGCTGGTGACTTTTCCTTTGCTTCCAAGACAAACAAGTTCTTTAGTTAGTAATCGCCCTGAATGGTTCATCTGGGCTGATAGGTATTTGTAAGCAGCAGACACACAAAGGAAGATTCTCAGAGTGCTGAGTGGAAGAGGATGTGCTCTGTGTAATTTGGACTGCTTTCATTCATTTGTAAATGTATACAACTACAGAACTTGATAACTAGCCGTGGAATTCTCCTGAAAGAACTCTTTTTTTTTCTTCTTAAAGAAAAACATTATTGCTAATGAATAACTTGGAGTATGCTAACTGTACTTCAGGAGCTAATTTGAAATCTGAAGAATTTAGTTGCTCTAAGTAATAGAAACAAAGTATTTCAGATTTGAGTGATTAAAGTGAGAAGGAAGAGCTCTGCTTAGAAACATTGTGGTCTGAGGGTAATTCGACTTTTTAATAATCTGTCATTGGCTGCAAAACAATGAAGACTGTTACCTTACAGAATAAACGAGTCTTTGTAAAGTATTCTCACAAGCTGCTGAGAAGAATGGTTAGAAGCTACTGGCCTATTTTGCTTTTTATATGTAGCCTATATTTGAAGCCTGTTTAAAGTGTGAATATATGTATATGTATATATGGCAAAGAACCCTCTCTATAATATATATTACATATATGGGATTTCTATCTATCCATTCACCCAGATGTATAAAGCTACAGATTCTTTAAAGCCAGTAAGTAATTAGTATTAGTTGAGGTGGTTATAAGTACTAATTGGTGTTTTCAGTGCCTCTATTGAAAATGAAAGAGTAGACAGAAGATAACATTGAAAATGGATTACTAGAATTTAGATATTTTGGTTTTTAGTGTTTTCAAATCTAAGACTGAATCTTATAATAGTTAAACAGGTCAGAGTAGATATTGTATAAAAGTTCTTGGCAACAATCAGCCTTTAAGATTTAGTCAGAAGTCTGAAGGTATTCTTTTTTTTTTTTTTTTTAAATTTCAAAGTCAAAGCTTTCAAAGTAACAACCCTATCAATAATAAAAATGTGTATCATTTAAGTATTCTGTGACTTTATATTTGCACCTAGATGACATGTATTTTGTGGAATTCACAGAAATAGCTTTAAATGCAAAGGCTCATTATGTTTAAATTCCCCTCTGATAGCTAGTGCCATTAAGAATTTGCCAAGTACTCTGGGTGTCTGCCTTGCACTGTGGCTTCCCAGAGTGCTGTGAGGTTCTCCATCACCTGCTGCTTTACTGCTTACCATCCTTTCTCTCTCT
>PVIH01000124.1:378287-482548 GCA_004025045.1 Sigmodon hispidus
TTTTTTTTTTTTTTTTTTTTTTTTTTTTTTTTTTTATATTTTTTTTTTTTTTTTTTTTTATTTTTTTTTTTTTTTTTTTTTTTTTTTTTTTTTTTTTTTTTTTTTTTTTTTTTTAAAAAGTCACCTTTAAAAATGTAATACTTCTTCTTACATTATTCTGTAATTCATTTGTGTTTAGGGCCATACCAAAGCAAATACTTTCCTTAAACATAAGCCATTTATTTTTTTAAGCACTTGAAACATTCCTTTCCTAAACAATAGACTTCTTTTTCTCACTGCATTCACAAGTTGGGCTCCTGAATCTTCTAGAGAAGGAACTGACTTTTAAAAAGTAGTTTAATGCCTAGAAAATATTAAACTGACTTTTATATATGAAATATCTTTCCAAATGTATAGTTTGATGTGTGCTTTTAAAGTAGACATTTGTAAACCCATTTTAAGCTGCTTTGTGTCCATGAAGTTAGAGCTGAGCATGATGTGCAGTCCTTGGGAGCACAGGCCGATTCAAAGGACACTTTTTAGTCTTGTGGTCTCCACTTGCCTGAAAATCATAGCAGTTCCTTACATTGTCAGTGTGTAAACAGGTTATTATTATTTTATTATTATTTTGAAAATAAAAAGAGAGTTCTACTTTGTCACTGAAAGAGTTGAGTCATAAGTCACTTGGCCCTTTTTTATTAAGCATTGTTCTAGTCTGTGTGTTCTTGGCTAAGTATTATTTCCTGCAGAAGTTTCTTTTAAGCAATTCTATATAATTCACTACTCTTAGGTTTTAACTTTGGAAACTATTGGTTAGAAAATAACCAGGAGAGTTTCATCTGTGCACTCTGGCCCGGGCTTCAGTCGCAGTTGTAGGCCTGGGGTTGCTCTATTGGGACACTGCCTCCATTGCTGATTTAAGACTCATGCCATTGGTGTTGCAACTATGTCAGAAAGCTTTGTAGTCTTCTTCATGCTTTTTACAAGTCTTCCATGTTTTAATAAAAAGTAGAATTAAAGTGTACATGAAAAAGGGACTTCTATTCCACGGGCCATTTATTTAGTGGGTTTGTCTCTTTCATGTTTGATTGGTAGGACGAATGTGCTTATGGTATGCTAATCTTGAAACATGTACATCAGTACCATCATTTGAAGCTAAATGCTATGTCTGTTAGGACAGTCCAACAGATAATGGTAGTGACCAGTCTTTCCATTTTAAAACTTTTCAAATCTTATTTATTGTACTTTGTTATTTAAGAGTAATTGATAATCATTAACATATTTCAATTTTTTTTGGGAGAAAAATTACATGTCTGGTATAGACTTAATAAAAAGAAAACAAATTAATGGCAAAATTTACTTTTTGAAGCCTGACAAATTAAATTCCTGAGTGGTTTGCCATAGAGATAAATAAAAAGGGGAAAAAAAAGATGGAACAATTAAAATGCAGCTGAGAAGCTCTTGGACCCAGCTGTCCAAACAGGATTAGAGGAGGGCGCTGCGGTACAGTGAGTCATGTGGCCGTGTAAGCCAGCGGCACGCACTGCAATACGTGTTATGCCCAGTGGCACTGAATGGATGAAAAGAGTAAATACGTTAAACAGATTCACAGAGGCTTTCTGCAGTATTAAAAAAGCAAAGTTCTACACGAGAGATAAAGCCTTATTTTAGTATTATGGGAAATGCAAACTAGAGAGTTACTTTGTAATTCTTGTGTTAAGGCTTTAGGATTGAGTCTTTGATTTTAAGAAGGTGAGATACAGAATGCTGTGGTGAGTGTGCCCCTGCTGAAGAGCAGGATTGTGATGCACCAGCTGAAAAGCTTGAGACCAAAATAGAGGATGCATTAACCACATTCCTCGCTGTGAAAATTTCCCTCTCTCCTCTCCGCTCAAAAGGAGATCTGACCTTGTCATGGTCTCCTTTGCTCCTGTGAGATCAGTCTACAGCATCTGTCATTAGGAAAAATGGGACACAGCAGAACAAAATATAGAACCTAACATACAACTTTTCTCTATTTCAATGATGATTTTGTGAAGAGGATGATTTCAATTATGAATCGAAAGTGCACTGAATCCAGAGTACCATAGTTAATTTGGTGATACAGTCGTCCTCTCCTCCCCAAAAAAGAAGGGGAAATTTTCTTGTAGTTGTTTTTTTTTTTTTTTTTTTTTTTTTTTTTAAAAAAAAAAAACATCATCAGCTGCTATTGTTGATGCATCATGGGTACTGCAGGCTATGGCTCAGAGTTGGAGTGCACGATGTGACATAACTTGCTCATTGAAGCATTACTCTCAGACAGCTTGCTACCTTTGAATGGGGGAAATGTCCACTAAATAACTTAATAAGCTTATCACTTGCTACAAAGAAGTTGTGAGGGTTATTTTGAGCAGGCATTTTAAGTCAATGAAATGAATGTAGTTTATTGTATGTAGCAAATGTAAGATTTTTGCATTCAACCCCTTAAAACCCGTAAGAGCATTGTTGTGCCGCCTATGATCTGATGCATTGTTCTGTTGTGTGGTCAGACTTCGGTTATGAAGAGTCCCTATTCTGGCATAGTAGATGCTCTTAAGTAATAGATTACTGTTTAATACAGTCTGAATGTGACTAGAGGAGTTGGTTGCAAAAATGTGAAATCAGAACAGCAAACCAATCATCTGTAATTGCCAGCCTTCTCTGAAGAACATATCTCATATAGTTGCCAGCATGCTCTTTATTGTGCTCTGTGGAGAAAACAATCAAAGGTTCACTATTCTTCATCTGAAGTCCCAAGGAAGTTTTCCTTTAGGTGCAGAGAACTGTCTCTGAAATACGCAGATGTTCCTTCCTTTTGTGGTCGAGCGTTCCACCCATGTTGTGACTTTCTATGTTAACTACTGACCACTGCACAAAGAAATTTCTTTAATGAGGTCTGAGGGCTGCACTAATCTATGAATGTAGAGATAATGAATTTAGGGAGCAGACTGATACTATGTCAGTTTAGGAAAATAATAGTAGTATGTTCACCCCTGGGGTGAACTCTCCAACCATGGGTTCTTGGCCAGATGTATAGAATCAAGCACATCTTTCTTTCTGTGGAGTAGGCCTTAAATCCAACCAGAAAGTGATTGGCTACCTCCATAACTTTCATGCCATTGTTGCATTCATATGCTTGTCTTGATGCTGTTACTGTAGTTCACAGAGTTCACAGCCAGGTAAAACTGTTGATGACTCCTAACCCACCGAAGCAGCCTGGCTAGCACAATCCAGTACTATGAAAGCTAGCCAGTCAGAAGAGTGGTAGCTTCTTGTTGAATGATAACTGGATTTATCCATGTGCTCTGGCCAAAGCTTGTTCAAGCCCTTCCTCAGTTTCCAGAAGCCACTTTGTTTTCTAGCTTTTCAGATTTCTTTTTCCTGGAGGTGTGTGCATATACTCTCTAGGTAATGGTAATCATCACCTATCACCTGGGTATTACTTTGTTTCAAATTCTTTTGTTGGCTTTGTTCCTTCTGAAGAGTCTTAACTCTTTGCTACCCAGTGGGTGTTAAGAAGGAAAGGCCTTCCTCTGTCAGCACACAGAAATCTGAAATTGAGGGTTTCAAACCAAAACAATTAGGTCTGTGTGTGCACGCTGCTGCTGACTCCTGGGTTGCCCCACACTGTGGCATTTTTGACATTTGTGATTTCGTACCCATTTCTCTTCTTCGTTAGTACCACCACTTTCCCTGTTTTTCTCCTCTTCCCTTGTCCATCTTAACTGTCTCCTTCAGTGGTCCCTAACTACCACTCATCATTTGTTCAAAACTCCACATCGCTGACAAACCCTTTGTCCCATGTTAAACAACGACCAGCCTAACTCTGGGTTGCCCTGGGGTCCTACTCTATGCAGCACAGGTCATTGCTAAAGGAGAGCTCATCCATCTTTGGGACACTTCTGTGCAGGAGGCCAGCCATGTGAGCATTAGGGCAGTGTTTTTGCCATCTTGATTTCAACCCCCTCCCATCTACCTTGTTTCCCTCCAGAATACCTGAGAGAAATCCACATGTGAAAAGTGGGTTATTGGCCTTCTTGATCTTTTTGACTTTGAGGAGAACAGGGTAAAAGGATATGAAGCCAGACCAGAAGAGGGAAAAAGTGTTTCTGGGCCTCTTGAAGAGTTCCCTCGGGAAAGGGGTAGATGTTTCCATCTTTGAAAATTGGTGCTTCTTTGAACTCTCCCTGTTATTCTTCATAATTGGATTTTATTTTATATTTGTGTTCATGTACTGAAGTTCACCTAGATACTTTATTAAATTCTCTTCAGTTAGAACAAAGTTTGTAGCAAGTAAATAGTCATGAAAAATGATCATTTCAGACATATTTTCCATCTGCGTTTGATCTTTCTTTGCTATCCACAGACTCCTAGTTCTTTGAGGTGAAGTAAAATCCTATGTTTCTGGTAAAATATTTCAGGTTCTTGAACTTTCAACTTTTCATTACACTTGCCTATTTGAATTGATCCTCTTAAGAAATTTTACATTTCTTAAAAGATATGAACTGTTTCCTGCATCTCCCTGGGTTGCAGAGCCATAGTTTGTAAGCTGTATGATGTCCGGGAAGCTTCTTGTTGAGGATGGCTGTTCTCAGTGTAGAGGACGTCATTTCCACAGGCCTTCCCGCAGTCCTCCATGTCATTGCTTTCATGCTCTCAGCTTCTTTGACCAAGTATTATTCCAAAAGACCCTGATAACAATAGCCAAAGGGTAGAAACAGCCTGTTGTCAAATGAGAGGACAAGCAGACTGGTGTGCAGCATATCAAATGGCATGCTACTTAGCCATGGAAGCCAGTCAAAAAAGATAAACACTGCGGGGTTCTGATTCCAAGAGGAATTGTAGTAGTCTAGTCTGACAGAGACAAGTGGCCCAGGAAGGAGGGTTGGGAAGTGGTTTGGGAATAGTTTCAATTTTGCAAGATAAAGGGTTTTGGTGGTGATGATTATAAATAATATGACTATTATTAATACTACCAAGCTGCATATTAAAATATTTACATTGGTACATTTTGTGTTACATGTCTTTTACTACAATTAGAAGCAAAGGGGAAAGAAGTTTGTGGCATATGGCACAAGGTGGGTAGAACTTGCAAACATCATGTGATGCAGCCTATCCACAAATGGCCAAATGCTGCAGGATTCCACTGATAGGGACAGGGTGAAGAAAGGGTCTTAAGGGAAACTGCTTTGTAGAAGTGGAGTTTCTCTTTGGAGAAGTGAACTTATGTTGTAACTGGGGAGAAAGTATTTAATGCCCTTGAACTGTTTTTCTAAAGTAGTTAATTATATATGATGTGACTTTCATCCCCGTTATTTAAAAAAAAAAAAACCCGCTGCTTACTATGTACACAGGAAGTGTTGTACTATCCCTGGCCATGGCACTGCCATGTATCGGAGGCCTCCCTGTTTGGCTCTGCAGTCTTCTTTGAGTGTTTCAGTTGCCTTCCAATAATACGATCTAGTGGAGTCGGAGGGAGCAGGTGAGGGGGACACTGGGGATGGCCAAGGTGGTATAGGTAGTGCCCACCCTGGGGCACCAACTCCACCCTTGTCTGTTTATCTCCTCTTCCCCT
Source organism: Sigmodon hispidus (assembly GCA_004025045.1). NCBI lineage: Eukaryota > Metazoa > Chordata > Mammalia > Rodentia > Cricetidae > Sigmodon > Sigmodon hispidus. The sequence goes on from PVIH01000124.1 coordinate 383,860, forward strand.
CCCTTTCCTAGCCCCCTCTTGAGGTGCTCTGCTGACTCCTCTGCAGCCCTAGCAGTTTTGTGACAAGCACTACAGACACAGGCATGAAGGGCTTGGCTGTTGTCTGTTTATTGATGTATTTATGAAGTTATCACCTACTGTGTTCCGGATGCCCTTTTCTCCCCTGCTTTGCCGCAATTCTTACCAAGATGAATGGTGGATTTTGTTAATTTTACACATGTATTGAGACAACCACACACTTGTACATTTTACACATGTATTGAGACAACCACACACTTCTTAAGAGTCTTGAAGTATGTTGAATTACATTAATTCTCAAATGTCAGTTAGCTTGCTGTTTCTTGGGTGAGTTCCATGTGTCACGATGCATTATCTTTTTTGGGTTGAAATTGGTGAAAATTGGCTGAGGATTTTTTCTTCCCTGTTTTTGATGACAGTGTTCTGTGGTTCTCCCTTTTGTTTGAAGCTTCTTTCTGCTTTTGATGTATATATGATGCTTTCCTCACTACACGCGTTCAGAGACACTCAAGTTTCCCTGGGTGATTTCTCCTCCTTCAGTGTTCCATTGCTTACTGGAGATACCAATCTGCTTTGCAATTTACTTTTTGCAAAAGGTTTAGCAATAGTTCAGGCTTGCTTTATTTATTTATTAATTATCTTATGGAAAGAGCTCACTCAGCCTGAACAAGCTTTGTTAATGTCAGCAACAGCATCAGGTCTCTGGGCAGCTCCCTCGGTCACCAGTAGAAGTGGAGACTGTACACTGACAGATCTTTTGTTTTCCACCTCTTTTCCTGAGCAATGTGCATACACAGGTATTGATTTATTGATCCTTTCAGAGAAGCAGCTCTGATTTCTTTTCTTTTTTTTTCTGTTTTAACTTTCCAGTTCACTGATTTAGCCCTGTGGAGTCTATTTTCTGACTTTCTTGCAGTCGAGTTTGTGTTCACTGAGTTTTGAGGTCCTTCTCCTGCTCTGATCTGAGTATTGCTGACTGCAGCCCCTTTGCTGTTGTAGCCTATGTGCCCTTGTGCAGTTTCTCCCTGGCTGCAGCCCATGCTCCTGCCGCTGCCTCCCTGTGCTGCCCCTCTGCTGTGTCTCTTCTGTATTACCCTTCTATCAGCCCCTTGCTGTGCCTCCCCGCTGCTGTCTCCCACAGCTACATTAGCCTTGTTTATGTACCCCAAACCTTCATACAGAGCTTTTTAATTTTCATTTTGTTAGAATTCTTTTTCTTCTTTGACTCATGGGATATTTTGGAGTATGGTAGTTATTTTGTTTCCAAACTTTGGGGGTGTTTGAGAAATTTGCTTGTTAGTAGTAATTTTTAGTTTATTTATTTTGTTTAATAAACATATAAGGGAGAACATGTGTTTTTTTTCTTCTTCTGAGATTAAGTGCCCTCAATTAATATAAATTCTTCTTCCTTTTCTATTTTTTTTTTTGAGTATCACAAAAGTTTATTTAGCAAAAAAGGTTTCATATGAAAATGTACATGACCCGAGTCAACAGTCCTTTGGGGAGGGATGTGAACTCCTCTGCTGAACAGCCATTGGTTAGACTCTTTCCAAGGCTGCTAACATGATGATGCTGTTTCCCCGTATGACCACCATCCCGATGGTATTTTGTTGTCCACTTGTTGCCATCTCCACACACTCATCAATCACAAGATTCATAAAGGGATCAAAGCCCCGTAGTATTCCTTGTACATGTCTGCCACCATTTAACTTCAACAATAACTTCTTGTCCATAAATTTCTTCAGTTCGGGAGGGTGGGCCTTGCTCATGGCGACTCTTGAGCGGGCTCGATGGGAAGGAGCGGGCAGCCACACAAACGCACGCGCGGCAGGCCGGGCGCTGATGTCTCTTCCTTTTCTATTTTAATCATGGGCCAGCCCCTAGAGTTTCCCTGCTTCCAAAGCTTTACAGATTAACAGTCTCCTCTTTCCTTTTTTTTATTGTTTTTTAGAAAATCAATATCAGACATTATATAAAAAAGGAAAACATTCAGACTAGATAACAAAAAACTCATATAGTAATAAAACTTCTCTTTCCTCTAAAATACATGAAACATAAAAAATAAAATCTAAAGCTTCTCAAGTCAGGTTAGGCTCAGCTACAGATAAAGAAAGCACAGTAGGTCACAGCTAATGCCCACAGATGCACTATGGCCACCACAAATTTCTGCTAAGCAGTTCTTCTACAGACAAACCAGGAGTTTTGTTTTGTGTATGTGTTTGTTTTAAATCACTTTATTCACCCATCATCTTTCAGTAAAAAAAAAAAAAAAAAAAGAATGTTTTTGCTTAAAATCTGCTAATGAGTGAGTACATCCCCTGCTTATTGTTCTGGGTTTGTGAGACCTCATTCAGGAGGATATTCTCCAAATCCATCCATTTGCCTGCAAATTTTAGGATATCATTTTTTCTTACTGCTGAGTATTACTCCACTGTGTAGATGTACCACAGTTTGTTAATCCATTCCTCAGTTGAGGGGCATCTAGGTTGTTTCCAGGTTCCTGCTATTAGGAATAATGCTGCTATGAACATAGTTGAGCTAATGCTTTTGAGGTGTGAATGTGTGTCTTTAGGGTATATGCCCAATAGTGGTATCCAATAGAGGATCCTTGGGGAGAGTGATTCCCAGTATTCAGAGAAACCACCGCACTGCATTCCAGAGTGGCTGAACAAGTTTACACTCCCACCAACAATGGAGGAGTGTTCCCCTTGCTCCACATCCTCTCCAGCATAGGCTGTCATCTGTGTTTTTGATCTTAGCCATTCTGACAGGTGTCAAGTGGTATCTCAAAGTTGTTTTGATTTGCATTTCTCTGATGGATAAATGTGCTGAGAATTTTTTCAAGTGTCTTTCAGTCATTTATAATTCTTCTGCTGAGAATTCCCTTTTTAGTTCTGAACCCCATTTTTTGATGTGATTATTCAGAGTTTTGGGCTCTAGTTTCTTGAGTTCTTTATATATTTTAGAGATCAGTCCTCTGTCACTTGTAGGGTTGGTGAAAATCTTCCCATTCTGTAGGGTGTTGTTTTGTTTTAATGACTGTGTCCTTTGCCTTACAGAAACTTCTCAGTTTCAGGAGATCCTACTTATTGATCATTATTTTTAGTGTCTGTGCTACTGTTATTATATTTAGAAAGTGGTCACCTGTGCCAATGTTTTGGAGGATATATCTCACTTTCTTTTCTATCAGGTGCAGTGAAGCTGGGTTTATGTTGACGTCTTTGACCTATTTCGATTTGAGTTTTGTGCAGGGTGATAGGCTTGGATCTATTTGCATTTTTCTACATACTGCCATCCAGGTATGCCAATACAATTTTCTGAAGATACTATCATTTTCCATTGAATATATTTGACCTCTTTGTCAAAAATCAGGTATTCATAGGTGTGTGGATTAATATTTGGGTCTTCAATTCGATTCCATTGATCTACAAGTCTGTTTTTATGCTAGAACCAGGCTGTTTTTAATATTGTAGCTCTATAGTATAACTTGAAGTTGGGGATGTGGTACCTCCTGAGGTTCTTTTGTTGAGCAAAATTGTTTTGGCGATCTTGGCTTTCCTGTTATTCCAAATAAAATTTAATATTGTTCTTTCAAGCTTGGTAAAAAAATTGTGTTGGGATTTGGATGGGAATTGCATTGAATCTTAGACTGCTTTTGGTAAGATTGCCATTTTTTACTATGTTGATCCTACCTATTCAGGAACATGGGATGTCTTTCCATTTTCTGATATCTTCTTCAATTTCTTTCTTCAGTGATTTAAAGTTTTTGTCAAACAGATCTGTTACTTCTTTTGTTATAGTTACACCAAGGTATTTAATGCTATTTGCAGCTATTATAAAGGGTGATGTTTCCCTTATTTTTTTTTCAGCCCTTTTATCTTTAGTATATAGGAGGGCTACTGATTCCTTTGAGTTCATCTTGTATCCTGCCATATTGCTGAAGGAGTTTATCAGCTGTAGAAGTTCCCTGGTAGAATTTTGTGGGTCACTTAGGTATACAATCATATCACCTGCAAATAGGGATAGTTTCAGTTCTTATTTTCCAATTTGTATCCTCTTAATCTCCTTTTGTTCTCTTATTGTTTTGGCTAAAACTTTGAAAACTATGTTGGATAGATAAAGGGAGAAGGGGCAGCCTTGTCTAGTTCCTGTTTTTAGTGGGATTGCTTTGAAGTTTCTCTCCATTAAGTTCAATGCTGGATGTTGGCTTCTTGTAAATTGCCTTTATTATACTTAGCAATTTTCTCTGTATTTCTGATCTATCCAGGACTTTTATCATAAAGGAGTGTTGGACTTTGTCAAAGGCTTTTTCAGCGTCTAAAAAGAGGATCATGTGGTTTTTTTCCTTCGATTTGTTTATATGATTGATGACACTTATAGTTTTTCATATGTTGAACCATCTTTGCATTTCTGGGATGAAGCCTACTTGATTGTGATGGATAACTTTTTTTATATGTTGTTGTAATCGGTTTGCCAGAATTTTGTTGAGTATTTTTGCATCAATGTTCATGAGGGAGATTGGTCTGTAATTCTCTTTCTTTGTTGCATCTTTGAGTGACTTGGGTATCAGAGTGATTGTGGCCTCATAAAAAGAGTTTGGTAGTGTTGTTTCAGTTTCCACTGTATGTAAAAGTTTGTTGAGTATTGGTATTAGTTCTTCTTTGAATGTCTGGTAGAATTCTGCAATAAAATCATCTGGACCTGGGCTTTTTTTATTTGGGAGACTTATAATGACAGCTTCAATTTCCCTTGGTGTTTATAGGTCTGTTTAGATCTTCAGTCTGTTCTTTATTTAATTTTGGTAATTGGTACTTGTCCAGAAATCTGTCCATTTCTTTTGGGTTTTTCATTTCAGTAGAGTATAGATTTTCAAAGTATGACCTGATAATTCTCTGAATTTCCTGGGGGTCTGTTGTTATATTTTCCTTTTCATTTATGATTCTGTTAATTTGAATACTCTCCCTCTGTCTTTTGGTTAGTTTGGATAAGGGTTTGTCTATCTTGTTGACTTTCTCAAAGAACCAACTCTTTGATTCATTGGTTCTTTGTATTGTTCTCTTTGTTTCTATTGTACTGATTTCAGCCCTAAGTTTGATTATTTCCTGTCCTCTACTCCTTCTAGGTGAGTTTGCTTCTAATTGTTTTAAAGCCTTCAGCTGAGTTGTTAGGTCTCTTGTGTGAGCTTTCTCTTGTTTTTTAATGTAGGCATCTAGTGCTATGAATTTTCGTCTTAAGACTGCTTTCATTGTGTCCCGTAAGTTTGAGTATGTTATGGATTCATTTTTATTAAATTCTAGAAAGTCTTTGATTTTTTTCTTAACTTCTTCCCTGACCCAGAAGTAGTTCAATGTAGAAATGTTCAGTTTTCATGAGTTTGTAAGCTCTCTGTGATTTTTATTGCTGTTGAATTTTAACTTTAGGCCATAGTGGTCTGATAAGATGCAAGAGGTTATTCCCATTTTTTTGTAACTATTGATATTTGCCTTATGACCAAGTATGTGGTCAATTTTAGAGAAAGTTCCATGGGTTGCTGAGAAGTATGTATATTCCTTTGTGTTTAGATGAAAGCTTCTATAAATATCTATTAAGTCCATTTGCATCATAACATCTGTTAGACCTCTTATTTCTTTGTTGATTCTTTGTCTGGTTGACCTATCCAAGGGTGAAATTGGGGTATTGAAGTCTCCCACTATTAGAGTGTGATATTTGATGTGGGGTTTAAGCTTTAGTAGTGTTTCTTTTACATATGAAGGTGTCCTTATATTAGGGGCATAAATATTCAGGATTGAGATCTCATCTTGATTGATTTTTCCTGAGATGAATAAATAATGTCCATCCTAGTCTCTTTTGATTGATTTTAGTTTGAAGTTTACTTTGTTGGATATTGGTATAGCAATGCCAGCTTGTTTCTTGGGGACATTTGATTAAAAAGTCTTTTCCTTTCCCTTTATTCTGAGTCTGTGTTTGTCTTTGGAGTTGAGGTATGTTTCTTGTATGCAGCAGAAGGTTGTCTTTTGTTTTTGTATCCATTGAGTTAGGGTGTGTCTTTTTATAGGTGAGTTAAGTTCATTGATGTTAAGGGATATTAATGACCACTGATTGTTACTTCCTGTTATTTTTGGTGATAATTTATGTGTATTTCCTTTCTTAATGTTTTTCTTCTTTGGGATTATTGATTATTTGTGGTTTCATGAGCATATCTAGGTTTGTTAGGTTGGAGTTTTTCCTCAAGTGCTTTCTGTAGTGCTGGATTTGTGGATAGGTATTGTTTCAACTTGTCTTTGTCATGAAATATCCTGCTTACTTCACCGATGGTGATTAATAGTTTTTCTCGATATAGTAGTCTGGGTTGGCAGAATGCTCTTTTAATGTCTGTATAACTTCTGACTAGGATCTTCTTGCTTTCATTGTTTCTGTTGAATAGTCGGATGTTATTCTGATGGGTTTGCCTGTATAGGTAAGTTGACTCTTTTTCTTTGCAGCTCTTAATATTTTTTCTTTGTTCTGTATGTTTTATGGCTTAATTATTAAGACTTTTTTGGGGGGGACTATTCTATTTGGTGTTCTGTAAGCTTCTTGTATCTTTATAGGCATTTCCTTTTTTAGATTGGGAAAGTTTTCTTCTATGATTCTATTGAATACATTATCTGTGCCTTTGAGCTGGTATTCTTCTCCTTCTTCTATTCCTATTATTCTCAGGTTTGGTCTTTTCATGATGTCCCAAATTTCCTGAATGTTTTGTGTTATGGCTTTTTTGGTTTTGGTGTTTTCTTTGAGTGATGTATCTATTTCCTCTACTGAGTCTTCCACTCCAGAGATTCTCTCTTCCATCTCTTGCATTCGGTTGCTTATGCTTGTATCTGTAGTTCCAGATTGTTTCTTCAGATTCTCTATTTCATCCTTTGCTTCATTTTGTGCCTTCTTTATTGTTTCTGTTTCAATTTTTAGTTCCTGGAATGATTCTTTCATTTGTTAGATTGCTCTTTCTTGGTTTTCTTTCAAGAATTTGTTCATCTCTTCCAATTTTTTTATTTGGTTTTTTTTTTTCTGTTTCTTTAAGGGACTTTTTCGTTTCCTCTTTTAAGGCTTCTATAATATTCGTAAGAGTGTTTGTATTGTTGTTTCTTTCTGTTTCCTCTTCATTGCTCTGTTCAGGTCTTGGTTTGTAGAGACATCAGCTTCTTTTGGTGGTGCCTTATTGTTCTTTATATTGTTTTATGTATTCTTGCACTGGCACCTGCCCATTGCTTCCTTAGTTCACCCTAGTCAGGTCTGCTGTGGCTACAGGGATTGTGTGTCTCCTGTCTGCTCTGGAGTCTGCATGATTTCTTGCTCTGGTCAGGCCACGGGATCCTCACTGTCTAAAGCTGCCTGACTCCCACTCTGCCTCGGACAACACGGGGTCATGCTGTACAGAGAGACATTCATCCCTCTGTGATGACACAGCCTGCCTTGAAGGTGGGGCCTGGGCGTCTGTGATGTGTCCCTTGGAATTGCTGGGGATGCTTCTCTCAGCTCTGCTCCAGGGCAGGCCTGTCCGTGAGGTCAAATCCAGGACTGTGGCTCTGGCCTTTGAGAAGAGGTCCCCGAGGGGGCCCAGGGGCTGGAACTTGCTCACCTCCCTCTCTGCGCTGTACTTTGGATCTTTACTGTCTGGAGCCACCTAAGTCCCAAAATGCCTCAGACAACCCAGGGTCACTGTTCCTAGTTTAGTTTTTTTGTTGATGTCAGTGTGCAGGAATGCACTTCACATGTGTGGCATCTTTTTAATTTGTTTAGTAGGCTTTACAGCATTGTGCAAGGCACAGTAGAAAGGAAAGGACATGTGCATTATCTTGGTGCTCTGTTTGTCAGTGTTAGGCCCACTGGTGCCCTCATGCCTTCTAGATTCTTGGGTCTTGTTTTGACTGCCGTTGAGAGGGCTATGAAAGCACCGGCTATGATTGTGGACCTCTCTGTCTTGTATTTCCATCAAATGCTTCATGCAATCTAAAGATCTGGTAGCAGATGCAGAAACATGGGGTCCCAGGTGAACTGAACTTTGTAATTATCACCATGGTGCTCATTGCTTAATTGGTTACTCTTCTCTGACATCTCTTTTTAATCATGTTAAAAGTAGCTGTTTCTCCTTTCTTATGATGCTTTTTCATTCTTACATTTTAAATCCGTGTCTTTATGTTAAATAGCTGTGTAAACCTCTGGATTTGGATAGCTAAGTCTTGATATCAAATTTGATTCCTGGTATGATCCCATGTCTTGCCTGTTTCTTTCCATATCTGTTGTGCCCTTCTTCTTCATCTGCATTCTTACAGATAAGTTTCTCCTTTGTTGTCTGTTAACAACTCAGAAGTTACTTAACCAATTACTTCAAGGCTTACACAGTATTGCACTTTTGTGAGTAAGGCAGTGATGCTCATAATATGTAAGCTGTCTGATTCCTTTGAGTACATATATGAAGAGAACACTATTGGATCATATGGAAGTTCAGTTTTCATTTTTTTGAGAAGCCTCCATACTGATTTCTGTAGTGGCTAGAGTAATTTACATTCTAGCCAGCAGTGACCAGGGTTCCTTTTCCTATATCTTCACCAGCATTTGTTGCTTTTGGTTTTTGTTTGTTTGATAAAAGCAGCCCTGGCTGGGTAAGATGGAATCTTGGTAGCATTTTGATGGGTAGATTTTTTTTGTGTGTGTTTACTAGTCATTTGAAAAAATTTCTTTTGAGAACTGCTTGTTTAGTTCAGTTTATTTATTGAATTATTTGCTCTTTTGGTGTTTAATTTTTTTGAGTTTTTAAAATATATTCTATTATCAGTCTCCTGTTAGATGAATAGATGTCCAAGAGTTTCTCCCTTCCTATCAGCCTTTCCCTGCTTCCCTTCGTCATGCAGATTTCCAGTCTGATACAGTCCCACGTGTCTCCTCCTGCTTTTCTTTCCTGAGCTGTTGTGTTCTGCCCAGAAAACCTGTGCAGTAGTTTTTCCTATCTTTAGTCTAGCAGTTTCAAAGTTTTAGGTTTCCCTGTAGTTTTTAATTTATTCTGAGTTGATTTTCTTGCAGGGGAGGCAGTTTTGGGTCTTACTAAAGACACTCAGCCTTCCTGGCACCACTTGTTAAAGAGACTATTTCTCTCCAGTGCATTTGGTTTTTTGTCTGGAACCAGCTGGTGGTGGCTTCTGTGTCTTCTACTCTACTTCATTGGTGTATGTGTTTGTTTTCGTGCCAGTACAATACTGTTTTTGTTACTATTAGCTGTTGTATAATTTAAGACTTTGTGTAGCATTTTTTTGCAATGCAAGTTTGCTAGTAATAAATTTCATGCTGTTTGGATGCAGAAGATGTATATATTTTGCCTTATTTTTGAAGATATTTTTAGACATTAGGTTTTAGATGATTTTATTTCATACTGTCTTAGTTTGGGTTTAGTATTGCTGTGAAGAGACACTGTGACCATGGCAACTCTTGTAGAGAGAACATTTAATTGAGGGTAACTTACTTACAGTTTCAGAAGTTTGGTCCATTGTGAACATGAAAGTGGTTATGGCAACCTGCAGGCAGACATGGTGCTGGAGCTGAGAGTGCTACATCTTGCAGACAACAGGAAGTTGACTGACTGTCACACTGAGGGAAGCTTGAGAAAAAGAGACCTCAAAGCCCGCCCCTGTAGTGACACACTTCCTCCAACAAGGCCACACCTCCTAATAGTGCTACTCCCTCTGGGGGGCATTTTCTTTCAAACTACCACACATACTTTAAAAATATTTTACATTGTTTTCTCCTTTGCATTGCTTGACAAGAATGTTTCTCTAATCATTATTTCTATTCCTTTTTTCCCCCTTGTGGAAGGCTTAGCAGTTTGATTTTTGTGGCTTAGTCAGGATTCTCCTTAGATTTTTTTGCTCTTTGAGTTCATTATACATATGCATCATCAAATTTGGAATATTTCCAAATGACAATCCCTAAGCCAATATTTCTTCAAGGAATTTATCCTTGTTTTTAATCTCCTAGAGAGACTGTGTGTGCATGTGCTCGTCTCTGTATGTTCATGTGTGTATGCTATGTGTATATTTGTGTGTGGTATGTGTGTGCATTCATGTGGGTGCTGATGCATATATCCACGTGAGTGTAGTCCAGAGGTCAAGCTCAGGTGTCATTCCTCAGACTCTGTCCAACTTGATTTTTCAGACAGGGTTTCTTACAGGGTTTGAGCTCACCTGAGTAGGCTAGTCAGGCTGGCTGGGCAGCAACACCCAGGGATTGACATTATATTTTTATAGATTCTTGGACTTGAACTCAGGCCCTCATTCTTACATAACAAGAACTTCACTAGCCAAATATCTCTGCAGATTCTGGATAGTAAGTGCACCATCAGCCACTGGGAAAATGTATAGGTCATTAACCTTGTTAGTTTTCTTTTTTCTTGCTGCTGCTTTTGAGTATGCCAGTCTATAGTATCTAGCCAGCTCTTAATCCTATCAAGTATGCCTTTTCAGTTTACATCGTGCTTTTCCTGTACAGGTCAACTTTAGACTTTTATAATCTTTTGTGTACTTACTCAGAAAGTTCAATCTTTACTCTAGCTTTTTAACTATAGGAACAGTCATTTCAGCGTTTCCTGCTCGGTTCCCTGCTGGACTCCACTCAAGCACCTCTTTGTCCACTAAGTCATCCTCATGCTGAATGCTGAGGCCTTTCTCCTTGGAGAGGGTGCTGGCCTTGTTTGCTCCTGTAAGGCCTTTTTCAGTAGGAAGCAGCACCACTCATTTCTTATTCTCGTCTCTCAATAGTCACGGTTCTTCATTACTTGATGTCCAGGGTCTCAAAAACCATTATTTGGATACTATATCCAATTTTTTAAAAAAATATCTTTATTATATTATGTGCATTGGTGTTTTGCTTGCATGTCTGTGAGGGTGCCAGATCTTGAAGTTACAGACAGTTGTGAGCTGCCATGTGGGTGCTGGAAATTGAACCCGGGTCCTCTAGAAGAGCAGTCAGTGCTCCTAACCGTTGAGCCATCTCTCCAGCCCCACTATATCTAAATTTTAAGATTATTCAGGTAGATAAGAAAATCTTGTCCCTTTTATTCCCTTTTGGCTAGCACCTGAAACCTGTACTCATTTCTTATTAATATAACTTAACAAAAACATATTTTCACAGTAAGACTGATCAGTCTGATTTACATAGGAGTGTCCTGGTATATGCAACCCATAAACAAACAAACAAATAAACACACACTTTTTAAAAGTGGAGGCTGACAAGATTTCTCAATGGGTAGAGGCACTTGCTGAAACAGCCTGAATTAAATCCCTGGAAACCATACATGATAGAAGGAGAGAACCGATTTTCATACGCTTGCTGTGCCACATACATGTGCCTTCTCACAAACTTACAGACACATAATAAAAATACATGTGTAAAGATTTTAATGAAATAAAAAATTTAAAGACATTACAAGTAAGGCTTTGATTTTTAATTTTCATTTTCTATTCTAGTGCCAGAGCAGAAACTTGGTTTTGAAGTGACTTTTTTTTTTTTTTTTAAAACAAACAGGACAATCAGCTAGTGTACCTGCTTATCCCAATTCTGAAAGCACGAATATATTGCAGATTTTACTGCTTGACTATCTCTAGGTCACGCTTATTTTAAACAATATGTTAGCTAAATTATTTCAGAAGTCTAATTAGGAGAAGGAATATGGAAACATAGTAAGGATCTCTAGTCATTATTTGAGTTTAGAGCTTAATTTTTAATACAAATTATTCAATAAATTTGATAAGAACACATGTTGTTTTGGCCCTTTTACATTAAAATCATGGGTATTTGGGTCACATGTTTGTGTACTAGGCTAGATTGTGTAATTTACTGATAACATCACCTTCAGGCCCTTTGTGTCCCACACTTTACAAACGCTCTGAATGGCCTTATGCAGTTTCGCCAACATGAACATGCTTGCTCAGAGTAGAAGTTGACTCAGGTGGGCGAAAGAACATGCTTTCTATTGACTTACGATGTGGGTGGGGCAACCTGCTCCTTCTTAAAGTCATTGTATTTTGTGCACCAGTTCTTTTAAAACTGTGAATAGAAAAAACGTTGTTTTTGAAGGAATTACTCATGAGACATTCTCAGTTGAGGCCTTGTGGGGGAAGCAGTGCATTGCTTGTCATATCTAGGTCACATGATCCTGTGCCTCATTGCTGTCTAATGAAACTTCTTTCATGTGTATGTGTGTGTGTGTGTGTGTGTGTGTGTGTGTGTGTGTATGTATGTGTGTGTTTGTATGTGTTGCTTGTCTTTTAACAGTTATGGGATAAGTGAAGACCTTCAGATATTTGACCAAAAGTATTTGATAGTTTAATATTGTTATATTTTAAAACTCACTGTCTAAATACCATGTTACCTTTGTCTAGAAATACAAGTTTGGAAGTATTGAACATTTATATAATAAACTTTATCCCTGCATTATTACTTTTTCTTAAGTGTTGGTGCTTTCAGTTTGAAAAAAAGACATTTTTATTATTTAATGGTTGTTGGGACAAAAGCCACATGACCAGAGTTTCAGGGAACTGATTAGGTTTTTTTGTTTGTTTGTTTCATTTTTTCCTCCTAAATAGAGTTATTGTGCTGCACAGGATTATCATCTTTTGGTTGGTCAGCCAGGTTTTTTCTAAAGTATCTGAGACAATAGTGTCTTCAGACCCAACTCTATGAAGCAGCATTTTTGTCCCTTTATGGTGTCTGTGTATGTCTGCCCAGAATACCCTGAAACAAAACCCTTGACCAAGAGATTGTCCTTTACATAAAAATCCTGTTAGATCTGGAACCTCAGTTTCCAGTTGCCAAGTGGGTTCCATTTCAAGGGTCTGTGATCACCACTCTTTTTACTGTTCTAGGACTTCTGTGCTTGATGTGACTGATTTGACCTCCCAACTCTATTCCTCATGGATGGTGCAAAGCTATCTACAGCCCTATGAACAGCAGGGGTCCAAAGTACTATTTGCATACCCACATAGGTTCACTAATAAGAAAATATTAGAGTTTGTATTTTTATCACTGTTAGGACTGTTATGGTGATTTGTTCATAGGGAGTGTCAGTGGCACATATGGTAATGGATAACCAAATGCACACATGAAACACATGATACATGTGTTAAATCCACACCAGACCTGTCTTTTTGCTCCTACCTATAGTAGTAGGCATCATCTAGAGCATACTTAGCTTCTCCTTTGGGAGCCTTATAGATATGGACATTTGAGTCTGCTTTCTTATGAGGTGACTATGGCTTTTACCGGACACTTAAAGAGATCTTTGCTCTTGGGATCAATTCAGTTGCTATTCTGGGGTCTCACTGAAACCTTTTAAGGCTTGTGTTGGTAGAACTATAGCAATTTACATAACTTGGTTTGAAAAGTAAGGTATCTATTCCTTGAAACAAAGTTCTTTCTTTTAGGCTTAGTACTGAGAGAGTGAAGCCAAAGTTGTCATCCTCTTAAAGCAATGCAGAACAGACACTGAAGGGTTTTCTGGTATCTGGTTTTTACATTTTTTTTTGCAAGGTATTATCTGATGTCTTCATTAATCTTCATCTATTTTTAAAACACTTTCAAACTTACATGCATTGATTCCAGGTGGGAGTGGCTACAGAGCTATTTTTGAAATGCCCTCTTCTTACCGCACTGTTTGCATAGGGAGATTTTTCTGTTGTCCATAAGCTTCTCTATGAGGCTTGCAGTAGTGTTTCATGGAAGTGTGTTGAATCAAGGTAGATCCAAATTGAAAAGTCAGTTGATGATGTGAGATTGAGTCAAATGTATTTTTGAAATCACCCATAAAATCCTTAAATGACTTATAGCATATGCAGTACCACATTGGGCGCCATTTGTTGCAATAGGTTTCTGGCCTGGACTTTCGGGACTAGACCAGAGGTTTGACCGGCAGTCTGGAAGTCTGGCAGTCCCACAGAATCACACAGATACTTATATTATTTTTACACTGATCAGCCTGGGGCCCAGGCATATAGCTTGCTAACTCTTTACCCTTAAACTAATGCATGATTGTTATCTTGTTCAGCCATGCGGCTTGGCACCTTTTCTCAGCAGCATTTTGACTTCTTTCCTCTGTGTCTCCTGGCTTCTCTGCGATGTCTCTGCTCTGCTCTGAGAAATTCCCAGAGTTTTCTTAATCTAGTGGCCCCACCCACACTTCCTGCCTGCCTCTGGCCAATCAGCTTTTTATTAAACCAGTAGGAGGGGCAGATATTTACAATGTACCATAATCCCACTACATAACTGTATTTGAATAGTCCTATAGGAAGCATCTATTGCTTCTTGTAACTCTTAGTTATAGGTTCATCTAGCCCCTGTCGTCTATAATGTTTTTTTCAAGACTGCCACGGTCTTCTTACTCATTCCACTTACTCACCTGACTGCTCGGATTTATTTACCTGTCCATGGTAAGAGAATCCTACCACTCATGTCCTCTTCTTAATAAGTTTTAGATATGGGATACATACTCATCTAAATATTCTTTCAGTTAAAAAGACTTTAAATACCAATGTATATGTGGGTGAATTTAAGTAACTTAAATCCATGTGTAATGCAATTCTCACATATTTCTAGCTTTCCTCTCTTACTTTATAAATTGGTAGCATTAAATTCTGACAGTAGTGTATTGTAAGAAAATGGTCCTGCTTATTTATTTATGTGATGAGCATTAAGAATGTGTATACGGTGTTGCCACTGGAATTATGGTTCCAAGAATGTAATAGACATTATGTAGCTAGTGGGGATAACAGGCCCTAGTGAATGGTACCTGAGCTTTCTCTTTAATGCAGGCATGAACCATACATGATAGGCACTCATGGCATTTTCCTGTGCATCACATGCAATGACTGGCACAGAAATGAAGGTTGGGGCTAGCTTGGGTTGCCCTCTAGGAAACAGTCATATGCTTCTGTAAGATCCTTCCCAGAGCATTTGAGAAAGCATCCTATAAACATCTGACAAAGTCTGTGGAATCTGATCTGATTTCAACTGTATTTTGTTATAGGTATGAATGCATCTCACTTTATAAAGGAATCTTTTATTTATTTGTTTTAACAGGAATCACTAGATTTGATCTACTTGGAGACTTTGGAAGATTTAATTGGCTGGGAAATTTCTATATTGTATTATCCTACAATTTACTCTTTGCCATTGTGACGACGTTGTGTTTGGTTAGAAAATTCACGTCAGCTGTACGAGAGGAACTTTTCAAGGCCTTAGGTAATCTTGAGGTTTATGAACATTTCTTTCTACTAATCATGACTTTGACATTGCATCTCTCTGTAGTTTATGGGTGTGCATGGCTGTCAGTTTGCATTCTTGACTCATGTTTTGGTTGTGATTGGATTGGAATCAGGTCATTTTACTGTAGGGCCTCATTTGTAAGATGTGTGGGTAGGAACTGTGATGATTCTTGTGGGGCCTTAATATGGTGCTTGGATACCCTAAGAACTTGGGAATGACTGTCAGCCTCTTTGTTCTTATCACGATAATGATGAGAATGACTTGGTGTTGAAGGTTTGCTTTCTAGTAATGATGCTTTTTCCTATTATTTGCTTGAAGCTTTTTTTTTTTTTTTTTAGGGGAGGTGATATGGGAATGTTTTTCTATATGCTGTGAAATGAAGGGACTGTTTTGGCCATGGCAGACACCATAACAGTAGGCAGGTAATCAGAGCATAGGTAAGAGAAGGAGGGCAGAATTGGAGAGGGATGATCTACCCTCCCATGATGCAAGATGTAACAAAATAGGTAAGCCATGGGCCACATGGCAGGACAGATTAATGGAAATGGGTTGAGTTAGGATAAAGAGCTAGCTAGCAATATGCCTAAGCCTTAGCCCAAACAGCATGAAATTAATATAAGCATCTGTGTGTTTCTTTGGGACTTTGGTATTGCTGGTCCAGATAAGCAGCAGCAGGCAGGTCCAAACTGGGACTAGTCTGGACCAGAAACCTCTTTCTACTGAGAGGTTTGGATTTTCTAAGTGTACAAGCAACCTATAATTCTCTTCAATAAGCCAAATAACTCCAGAAAGCAATGTTAGCATTCTTGGTGCTAACAGGACAGGAGGCTTGCTGTCATGTACTCTGTTTTGTGTATTGTGGTGGCCTCCAAGTCTGTTCTAAGTGATGTATGTTTGCTGTATTTACTCTTACACTCATGATAATGCAGTCCAGGGTTTGTGGTTTAGGATGAGAAGCACTCTGGAAGCTTCCCAGGTTTGTAGCATCTAGGTAATTTCATATCAGAAAAGAAAGGTGATGATTTCCTGTAGGTAACATAGGAAACCCTGACATTAAATAATTTACCTGATACCACTTGAATGCTTAGACTCCCTATAAGCTGGTTTTTGATATTTTAAGAAGCAGCGTATTTATAGGTTCATTAATGTTCAGTTTCAGAAAGTTTAAACAATAGGAACAACAATAAAGCTTTTCATAGCAACCTGTATGACCTTGATGTTGGAAAGGATGAACTTTAAAGAAAAACACACATGTTACAGCCCCATGTATTTTATTTGTAACATGTACTATGAGGGGACAGCTGATTAGAATATTTCCCTGAATTGAAAAGGCTACATCTCATCTCAGCTGAAACACCAGATAACTTATGAATTTTAGTGCCTGGGTTTCACAGTACTGGACACATTAAAAACAGACAGATGCCTAGGAATCAAAAAACCCTCAGTCACATGTCAGTTGAAACTTCATTTTTAGTTAGAACCTCAGATGAATTCCCACTTGGTTCCAACTGAGATGGCTGTAGAGCATCAGTGTTGGTACCTCACTGTGGAGCTTCGCTAAAGTAATAAACACATAATCTGCCAAAGCTCAGCCAGAGGTCTTTTGTCTGTGTCATGTCAGCAATCTGACCAAAGACATAGTGGAGTTTTCAAGAGTTATATAAAATTCCCAAAGCTATGTTTGTTTTCTTTTCCAAGCATTTTCTGTTATCCTTTTGTATATTCTTTAATGGTACTTCTTTGTATAGGAAAGATCCTAGACAGGAAAACTGTCCTGCCACTAGACAGGTCTTGTCTGGTCAACTGGTCCCTCGGCTCCTCTTTTCTCACCCTAACCCTATTTTTTTTCTGCAGGACTTCATAAACTTCACTTGTCAAATACCTCAAGGGATTCAGAAACCTCAAAACCTTCTGCAAACGGGCATCAGAAAGCACTGTGAGACCTGACTGTCTCCGTAGCAAGTCCTGATGACTCCTGACATTCCCACAGACACTGATCAACTTGTGGTGGGGTCTGGACCAGCCTGTCCTCAGCACTGAGAACTTGGCATTGCTAGTCAGTTTTTCATTTGAATTTTCTGATTGACCTTAGAACTCTGGGTTAAACCCTGAGTCTTAGAGACTGGGGGATAGTTGTGTGTCTCCAGCAGGAGCCATCTGAATGAGAGGTGAAAGTGTGGGAAGAACAGACTTGGACTTTCTTATGCTTTGCTTTATGCCAGGAGACATTTGGGTCTGCAGACAGAAGCCTGCCCAAAAGTTGCCTGTACCCCAGAACATCTTCAGAAAGTCCTGGAAATGTCTGTATTGGTATCAAACTACATTTTTTTTATTTCCTTAAAAAAAAAAAAACAAAAGGAGAATTTCTGATTCATGTTACAGAATATTCATTAGACTCTGAGCCAATGGAAAAATACTAGATTCTTTTCAACCCTGAGCCTTGGTGGGCAGCCCCAGGACTATCTTTGTGGTAAACTGTAGTAGGAAGCATATGTGGTTGTAGATGTGGACATTTGTGTGTGTATACACATGATAATACTTCTCACAGCACAGTGCCAGTGTTATACACACTTGTAACTTAGACTTTGCCTTATAGGCTGTATGTACATTCACTTTTTTAAAGCTTTTTTTCAAAAAACTTCTACACCCCTTGTGCTTGTTGTGCCTGTGACACTCATAGATGGAAATTGCTTCTTCACGTCTCTCAGGCCTTGGTGACCTTCATGTACACCAGCTTAAGTCTGCACCTCAGGAAAGTTACCAGTGTGATGCCCAGAACTCATAGGTCATGGAAAGGCAGGTGCAGTGCAATATGAGCTCATGAGCTTATTTAGTTCTTTAGTTGTAAATAATTGTTGGGATGGTTTCACAACTTCTGAGTCTACTGATTAAAAGACATGAGTGTGTTAACTCCCTATAGCATACAATTCACAGAAATACAGTGGTGTTCACATGCACTGTGTGGATGATAAAACAGGGTTTTTGTTCAGAAAAAGTAAAGCTTTTTTTTCTCACATTGTTGAATTTAGGTTTTTTTTTTTTTTTTTTTTTTTTGGAGAAATTTATGAAAAACAGGCTGGATCTGGCATTTTTTTTTTTTTTAACTTAGAAAACCAAGACAATTTAGCTGTCCTTTTAGAAGCTGTTGAGTACACTTGTTTGCTTACATCATGCCATTCCCTGATTCCTCAGGTTAGTTTTAAGGAAAAGGAGAATTGGTGTTGTGACTGTGAGTGACTCAGTGCATGCCTTCAGTGAGTACTGGTGGATTCCAGAGTGTGAAGGCCTACAGTAGCACAGTGCAAGTTAGCTGCTCTCAAATTACCACGATCACTATGCCTATGTTAGTTAGCACCAGGCTCTGCTGTTTATTGAAACTTGAAATTCATCCTTTGGGCAGACCAAATGAAAGAGAGATGAAGCCCTGTTTCCCACTGCAGGCACTTTCAGTGCACACCATTTGCTGATCCATCCAGACACAGAGCTCCTGGCTAACCTGTAAGGTAAGGTGTCTGACACTTTCATAAAATATTAAACTTTTCAATACGTCTCTAATTTTCTGTGTGTGTGCGTGCGCGTGTGTGTCTATATCCATTCATGAGGGAAGATCTAAGGACAGTTTTCAGGAGTCAACGTTCTTTTCTTTCACCATGTGTATACCTGTGATTGAATTCAGGTATCCTTACCTGATGAGCCATCTCATTGGCCGACCTCAGCTTCATTTGGAAGTTCTTAATCTGAAGATGGAAGCCAGGCTTGGGTGACCAGAAAATATATAATGAATTTTAAAACACTGACGGAAGACATTTGCTGATGAGATGGAAAGTGGGCGTCAAGGATTGTCTCACCTGGAATCTTAGACACTCTGTGGTTGATCAGCTGTGTGGTTACCACCCTTTGAGGGTCAGTGGTCACCCATGTGAGATCATCAGATAGGAGGGACTGAGTCCAGGTGCAGTTACTGCATGGGCATGTGCTGGAGGCCGGCTGGTATAGAACTTCACAAACGGACAGCAGCACACAGAGGTTTCACGTTCTAAATTCATGAAGACAGGTACACTTAGAAGTCTTTACAGAGAATATAGAAAGCTCTGCAAACAAGTGTTTCCTCTCGCACTAGTCATGGTGCTTTCTATTTCTGACTGAATGGAGCTGCACCAGTGACTGTTATGTAGTCTCTTTTATTCTCCCACCTTGACTTTCCTCTCTGAAAGGGCATGAAGCTAGACATGGTGGTGCATGCCTTCATCATAGCACTCAAGAGGCGGAGGCAGGGGCCCAGTGGATTGAAGTCAGCCTAGTACACATAGTGAGACATCTCAAAAAAAAAACTAAAAGAGCACAAGAGTCGAAGGTAGAGGGGCTGGAGAGATGGCTCAGCCATGACGAGCACTGGCTGCTCTTCCAGAGGACTCTGATTTGGTTCCCATCATCATGGTGGCTCACAGTCATCAGTGACCCTAGTCCCAGGGGATCAAACACACTTTTCAGGCCTCCACGGGCATTGCAGCCACATAAAAATAATACAATTTAAACAACAGAGCACTAGGCACTGTATAGATCTTGTTGAGGGGATATAGTATCCTTAAAAATTATTGAGTTCTGTGATATTTAAATCAATTATAGTTACAAATTTTGTAGATTGTAACATTACTTTTTACTGATTTTCTATCATACATTTTAGAGCTCTCTCACTCCAATCTATATACCTGTCTGCTGCCTATCTGTCTTTTTATCTATCTATCTATCTATCTATCTATCTATCTATCTATCTATCTACCTATCTATCTATCTATCTATCTCTGTCTGTCAATCAATCAATCTATCATCTTTCTATCTATCCTATGTAAAATAAGGTATGACCTAAATGTGAGGCCTTGGGTGAAGTTGTCCATGCACACATTGTTAGCTCCTTTACTCATGCCTCTATGGGGCTAACTAGTTAAGTCAAAATGAAGCCCGTTGGGTGTGTTTTTCACAGGCTTTGGGGCTGTTTGGGTCTAGTCATGGCCAAATGCAGTAGGTGATTCCTGTAGACAGTAGCACAGACTCCCATTGGTTCCACTCTATGTGTTTGCTTGTGGTTGGCAGGGTTTTTAATGCATGTAGGCAGAACTGTTATAGGATCTTTAAATATGTGAACATAAAATACAGCACTGATTTTAAACTGTAGCTAACTGGTATGACGCTTTCCAAATGTCTAGACACACTGGTAAATTTTTGTTATAGATTGTTTTCAAATTTTGTTAGTCTTGTTTCTGAGATACCTTTAGCTTAAAAATTCTTAGAAATTAAAGTTCTGAAAAATTATTCTATACTTGGTTTATAAGTCTATGTAAATGTCAATCTATATTTAGTTCATGTTTATTTCTTTAATTCCATCATGATAAACACTACAGAGTATTGACAGACTGCTTCTGGTTCAGTGTTGGAGCACAATGATTATTCCAGTCAATGTTCTAGAGAAAGAGAGAGATGTTTTCATTTGCTTTCTGTTGTGGATTTATGATAAATTATTTTGTATTTTGCAACCCCAAAATAACATTAATAGTTGAAAACATGCATCTTATATTATTTAATGATTCAAGCTCATTAGACTTGTTTCTGATTTCTTTCATAGAGGAACTGAACATCCAGAGTTCTGCAGAATGTAAGGGCTGTTCATACCAGCTCATTTGCTGTGAACACCAGTGACTTCATACTGCAGTCCACAATAAGAAATAAATGTTTTCTGTAACTGAGTTAGCATACATACCAAAACACATATAAAAATTTAACAAAACAATGGCATTTTTCTTATGAACCATGGTAGTATTTGCTAATGATTATTTTAACAATTTTTGGAAATACCAGACACAGACTAAGGTATTTCCTAACCTACTAGTACAAAATGGGAGGAAATTTTCCATTTGGAAAGCATAACTGGAGTCTTGTTTGAAATAACTAATACACTTTTGTTGTTACTGTTGTCTTGGATATTTTGGTAAATTTGTTGACTCTAAGGCTTCTGAATGTTGTCTTTTACTCTCAAAAAGTGTTGTGAAAAGTCCTGCTAAAAATATGACACATTGGCACCAAGGTCACAGCAATTTTGTGTGGTTTGTTACACCATCTGTGATTAAGTTGGGACATAACAGTATACCATGAAACATAAACCATGTTGTTGAGATCCCAATTTGTCCCCACTGCTTATTGTTTGCAGAGTCTGGACCTTCCCCTCTCACAGCCCTGCATTGGCTCAGGCTATTGGGTGGGTCACTTTGTCTTATATTTCTTATTGTGAACTTACACCAGAGACTGTGAAGTGGGGCTGGTATCCAGGAGCATGGGGACAGGAAGTGGGTGCTTCTTCCTGACACATGGGTAGCTCTGAACTCTGTCAAATAGGAAATGCACACCTCTATTTCATAACTTTAGAACACAGCCAGGAAAACTGAAGGTGCCTGAGGTTGCCCCATTCTTGAGTGAAGAAGTGGGTCAGTCCAGGCCAGCTGGATTTCAGTGACTCCTATTGGCTTGTTCAGAGTTCTCAGTTGGCAGTTAAATCCTGGAAACATCACTCTGTGTGTTGATGAGGCTTGAGAATGTGAGCAGCCACCCTAGCCTGCCTGTCTGCCTGTGCACCTTGTACACGCGGAACCTCCTTCTTTGATCTTTCCATGCAGCCAACACTTAATGCAGATCAATACACGAATGTTTAAGATGGTTTAGTTAGGAGACAATTTTTGTGGGTGTAACTTGCAAAGAAGTAGAGCTTGAAAGCCACATTGGCAGCAGCAGCCACCATGGAGTTCTGCCCTTTTACACATGCTTGAAGCACTTACTTTCTCTTCCTCTTCACTCAAACCTGTAATTTTACTTAGGACTGAAGAAGCCTGAAGTAGGTCCAGCTTTGCCTATATTGCAGAGGAGGAAACTTAGTAGCTACAGCCTGAAAAGTTGACAGCCATAGTCCTGGAGTTTTCAGGGCTAGACACTGAGCACTGTGTAGGAACTGAAGGTACTAAAAAAAAAAAATCTTTAACTGTTTCCAAATAATCCCCTCTGTCCTGAGTGATTATTAATAGGGGATAGCTAATAGGGGACCATGTAACATTGCAGTTTTATAATGATGTGGCTGTCTCATGTTCTTTGAAAGCAAAAATGTCCTACAAAGTTTAATAAGGTCAGACTCCACCTCAGCTTGTTAAAGGCTTCTAGAGCTCTCACTGGTCTGTGAAGTGCTTGGAAACCTGTTATTGGCTCACATGGACCATTTTTGGGCCACCCTAAGAATGTGCTTTGTTGGCAGTGTCGTATTCAGTTCGTGAGTTAGAGAGTGCCTAGGGATGAGTTAGATGCTATGAAGTAGCAACCATATAAATTTGTAAGTATGGAAGAACTTGTCTGTCCACCATATGGGGAGAAAAGAATACTTAATAGTTGCCTGCAACCCAGAGCATGTCAGCCTCCTAAGTATGATTAAAGTAAAAATAGGAAAGGACCGTGAGAAGAAGGCTTTATCTTACAAGAATGCTGAGACATATGCTAAGCTAAGGGAGACGTTAGTTCATTACAATAAAGACCACTCTGAGGAAGAAGCCACATTAAGAGTTAGGCACACTGAATCCTGTAGCTGCTAAACCTTCTTACTGGCATGAGTGGCCCAATTGGTGCACTAATTTCTCCATGACAACCAATTGAAGACCTAATGGAATGGTAAAAGTTTGCACCGTCCTCTTGAAATCTCACAAGAAATTTACCTGAGTTGTCACTGATTATGGCAAGATGCCCGAGGCCTGACCTTCAACACTAGTGAAGATGATGACTGGTGTGTACTTCACATCTGTTCCTGTGTCAGCAGAAGAGCTTACTGTGGACACCCACAGGTTCCAGGGACCAGCAGTACCATCTCCGCTTATACACACACAGCCTCCCTCCAAGGACAGAGCATTCAGACTGCTGGAACCCTTGCTGAATTCTCAATAGGTGCAGAAACACCTTCAGCTGAGTTTTCTGAATGGAGAAGTTGGTCTCTGAGATGCAGCTTGTCTCTGTCACTTGTTTAAAGTGTTCTCCAGTATACAGAAATAGGTTGAAGTGTTCTCCAAATGTTGTGATAGCATGTCTCTATTCATTAAGAACTTTTTGAGCATAATCTAATAGATACACTCTAATTCACAAATTATAAATCTATATTATAAATCACAAAGGGCTATTTAAAAAGGATACAAATGTAAATATGGATTTTAAACCCTTCTCGCATTTGTGTGGTGCAGTTCTGAACCCTGGCATGTACCTGCCTCTCTGCTCCGCTGCACTCCCATCCAGGCTGGGTG
The DNA here is from genome assembly GCA_004025045.1 of Sigmodon hispidus. Taxonomy (NCBI): domain Eukaryota; kingdom Metazoa; phylum Chordata; class Mammalia; order Rodentia; family Cricetidae; genus Sigmodon; species Sigmodon hispidus. The sequence goes on from PVIH01000124.1 coordinate 407,484, forward strand.
AAGACTCTCAGGCCAGCCTGAGCATAGCACACATGGCTCTGGCAGGCCTTGCTCTCCTCCTGCACTCCCTCTGCCTTGCTAAAAACCATTAGATTACATTCCTAACGCCAGCTACCAAGGTCCATTCCCAAATTTGGCCACTTCTCCTGAGGCTGACTACCAAGGTCCATCTATCAAAGTATTGAAGCCCAGCAATCAAAAGCCCCCTTTGGTTCACCTAATTAATACGCTCAATTAAAGCTAAACACCTCACTCTAACACAGGGTTTCCTCTTTTATGCTCATCAACTGCTATTTTCCTATGAGCTACATCTGTCTCCCCTCTATCCAGAGGCAGTCTTTTGCCCCTCTGAGACAAATACCCCTTTTCCCTCGCCCTTATTACCTTCCCCTTTTCCCTTCTCTTCTATCTCTTGTCTTTGTCGCTTATTTCCTGCCCTCTGTCCTCTGGGGTAAATAAATCCCTTTTGTTCTGAGAACTTGGTCTTTGTGATTTGAGCTAATCCTAGTCCCTTGACTGGGATTCTGTCTCACATGGATACTGCCTCCCAGCACAGCTGTCAACATATTCTTCCTCCAAAGAAAAGATGCCCTGATAGAGACTGAGGCAAAAGAGACTTAAATCCCTGAGATATAAAGGGAGCCTGAAGTATCTTTAGGATAGACGCCAGTGTTGATTATAATACTGCTAATACTGTTGATTGGGTCTTTATCTGGTCCAGGGGCCATCTGAACAGAGATGCTCATTGATTGCTATGTATATCAATCTTAGCACCATTCTCTGTATCCAACCTGGGGTTTAAAGTGTTTACAAAATCAATATATCTGTGCTGACACCCACACACATTTATTCGTTTTCCTGTCCTTAGTTCCTAAGTAACACAGTACAACTGTTTGCAGAACACTTGTACTGTACTAGGGCTTATAATTTAGAAGTGACTCCAAAGTATGTGGAGACATGTGTATGCCTATAGTATAAGGTTTCTGACCCCATGTGGCCAGAGGTCTGGACCTTCTTGTGGCTGCTTTTTTCCCCAAAAATGACTTAGATACTTATATTAATTTTATGTTGCTTGGCCTATGTCTCAGGCATATTGTAAGCTAGTTCTTTTATCTTAATGTAACCCATTTTTATTAATTTGTCTTGCCACATAACCTGTGGCTCACCTGTGTTTTTTATATGTTTCTTTTTGGGTGTCTGAATCATCTGTCTCTGTCTAACACCACCTGCCTTCTCTTACCTAGGCTCCAATTTCCCTGCCTACCCATGATGTTCTCTATGGCCAAAACAGATCCTTTATTTAAAGAATGATATTCACAACATACAGAGGCATTCCAACATCACTTTTCTTTTTTTGTCTAATTAAAAAGGAAGGTTTTAATTTTACCATAGCAGAATTATATATAAAAAAGTTGTAAAGCAAGAATTATAATATCTAGTCTATTTGTATTTAGAAAAATTAAAGAAAATATATTGTCATCTATTTTATCTTTATGAGACTAAAGTTTTACATTTAATATACCTTTTAAAATAACTAAGAAAAAACTAATAACTATAATTTTCTAATCCTTATATCAAAGACTATAGAAGGATATAATATTATCTAAGTAAACATGAAGTGTGAGCAACTTTTAAAATCTAGAAATGACAGAAATAACATCTGTCTGCCTGGACAGTCATCTAAAGTCTTTTATAAAATGGTGGGGCATTTATCTTTAACCTATAGACGTAGAGTCTATGACATACTTTTTAATGAAGTAGGAAATCTGAATTGTCTATTTTGACATAGTTTATTAGTCTTTGTGTGTGTGTGTCCTGAAGGATGTCTGACAGTTTTTTCTGCAAAGCAGGAACTTGAAGGTCTGTCTTAGCTAGTTTTGTCGAAGTTTAGAGGTCACTTTTTTATGGAACTTGTATGTCTAGTTTATGTAGCATATTGTCAAACAGTCAGTGTAAGAACAGTTTTTTGTCTAGTGGCTAATCATTGCCACAAAGTAAATTTTATATGGAGTTTTTTTAATGCCTTATTTTTTTTGAAGTAGATTGGTGGTTGCCAGGAGCAGACCTGTCTCACTGTCTAGAAAAGTCTAAGGTTTTAAAATATTTTAAATGCCATCTTTTGTAGGTCTTTGAAGTGTTTGAAGATTATCTATTTAATTGAAATATATTTTTATATATCTCAAAATCTAATAGGACTGTAAGTTTGGTTATCATAGATGACTATTAATCTGTATTTTTTAATTATATAATTTTAAATGAGTTATAGAAACATCATACCTTAAACAAGAGTAGAAAAATATATATAGCATAACAAAATAAACCTTAAATTTGTATCTATAAACTAAAATCTGTATCAATTTAAAATATTTTGAGATTAACAGCTGATCTTTGGATTAAAGTAAATTTAATAATCTACTTTTTAAAAATTATTTTTATGCCTTATCTCCCTTTTTTTAAGAAAGAGATTGACTATGACAATTAACTATTTATAATGAAAATAAGCATTTACAAATAATGTTTTGATAATTTGGGCATAGTTTATTATATAATTTTTTTGATTAAGGGTTAGGGTTAAAGGGCACTGGCAATTTTATGAGGATTTTGAGGCTAGATTATTTTAGTCTTGAAGTTGATGTGATTTTTTTTTATTAGAGAATTTTTAGGTGGTCTTGACTATTTGGTGAAACTATTTGGAAGTAATTTATAGGTTTTTATCTTTTGTGGAAACAAAAGTAGATCTTTTTTAAAGTAATATATTTTTAGATATAAATAAATTTTAAAGTTAAGATATTTTTAAAATGTTTGTTTAATTTAGTAGTCCTTGTAATTATTTTTTATAGTTAATTAAAAGTTAAAACATCAAAAGAAAACATAATAATAACTTTAGTTTAGGCTTTGTGTTTATTTTTTATTTTTATGTGGTTTATTATATTTTTATTATTTTATTTTTAAGGGTCTTTTATTTCTTTTAGCTTATGTATTTTTCAATATATTTTGTAACTTACAAAGTTTTTTATTTGAATTTGTTTTATTTTTATCATTAATTTCTAATTAGAAGAGTTTTTAAAATGTTAGACTGTGAAACATTGTTTTGGCTGTTGACTTTGTCTTGTTTGGTGGCTTTTTCATATAGCAGAGGTGTTAGAACTATTTTTATTTTTTTAATTTTAGAAGGCAATATTAAATATTGTGAAACTTATTTTAATTTTGGGAAATCATAGGGATTATATTATTTAGATCATTGTTGTCTGTTTATTTTATTTAAGTGTTTGGTAGTAGGTCTCTTAAAGAGATATATAGTTTTTGTCTATAAAGTTGATTTAGGAAGTTTTTTGCTTTGTTTTTTGTTTTTTTAAGTGAGTTGTGTCTGTTTACCGCTAGCAAATAGAGCAGACTTAAGAAATGTTACTAAGAAATTGTTTTTGACTTTGTTTTTTTTTTGTTTAATATAAATATAAACTTTAAATTAATTATATGTAGCTTGTTGTTTATATTGAGTCTTTTGTGAGACTTTAGGAACTGGCCTTGGTTTAAGCCATCTGTTGTGGACTTGCTATTTTGAAATTTAAGTCTGAATATTCTAGTGTTTTTGTATTATGACTTATTTTAGAGACATAATTTAGAAGTTGTCTTTGTGTTTTAGAATTTTTTTAAAAGTGTTTTTTGGCTTTATGTGGGTGTTTGCCCCATGTTGGGCGCCATCTATAGTATGAGGTCTGGCCAGAGGTCTAGACTTTCTTGCGGCTGCTTTTTTTTTTCCCCCCCAAAAATGGCTTAGACCCTTATATTAATTTTATGTTGTTTGGCCTATGTCTCAGGCATATTGTTAGCTAGCTCTTTTATCTTAATTGAACCTATTTTTATTAATTTGTCTTGCCATGTGGCCCACCTGTGTTTCTTATGTTTCTTTTTGGGTGTCTGGATTATCTATCTCTGTCTGACACCACCTTCCTTCTCCTACCTGTGCTCCGATTTCCCTGCCTATCTACAGTGCTCGCCATGGCCAAAACAGTTCCTTTATTTAAAAAAGTGATATTTACAACATACAAAAAGACATTCCCACATCATATGCCAGTTACAAAGGAATATACCATTTCATATCAGGGACTTGAGCATTTGTGAGGTCTGGCATTGGAGCACTGGTACCAATTGTGTGGGCTCTAGAGATTTTCAGTTGTCTGTCCTTATAAATGGCTACAGGATTCTGCACCACCACCATTAACATTTGGTTTACCCTGTTTTGATGTTGAATATCACTATTTTTTTCAGTTTACATGCTAAGAGTACTTCACTATACTTCTAACCTATTACATAAAAACAAAGGAAAGATTCCTACACACTGGATCAGTGTGTCGGTTTCCTGGCTGTTGGTCAGACTAGGTATATTTTAAGTAACACTATTCCTCATTTATTTCAAGAGACCAAACTCACAAATGCACAAACTGCTTTTTATGTAATAAAGACTACAGTTAAATGGGCCCTTACATTTTCTCTATATAATTACAAAGAACAAACAGCAGTGAAGTCTTCAACCCAAGGCTCACAACTTATCCAAAAACAAGGGAGGCTTTTTACCCATTTCTTGTTTTAGTTTTAGAACGTGAACTCAGCATTCAAGAATTTTTTTTTGGTAGCAGGAGCGGCAGAGAGGACAGGCATGGAAAGGGGTGTTGTCTCCCAAGGAGAACTCCTCCAAGGCCAGGAGGCAGGCATGGTGGAACAGGTGTGCACACGACAGGAGCACGGTCTTGCGGGGAGGCTGGGTGCTGGTTCCTACAGATGCTTGCCGGCAGTCACCATGGAGTGAGAGTGGAGTCAGGCAAATGGAACACTCGTAGATTTCCCGGTGTGCAGCCTGCAGTGCAAGGCAGATATGAGTTTGTCATACATAGGAGTGGCTGTTCTGTCACATGCCACAGATACTCAGACCTACAGTGAGAAAGCACTCCCAAGATATAGGTACATTAAAAGATGTCAGATGTTGAGATTATAATAAACACTTAAAAACAAAAATACTTTAAAAATGCTGAGCATTACTAAAATAAAGTATGTAGTGCCTTTTAATTAAAAGTGGAAAAACACTTGGCTGAAATTGTTAAAATTTTAAACCGTTCACAATGTCATGTTTTAAGCTTTGTTTTAACCCCTCAATTTTATGTCTTAAGTTTTCTCTCTGTCTTGGCTTTGAGTTGCTACAGAGCCCTGCTTTCCTTGCTTAGGCTCCCACATATGTAGGAGGAGGGCAGGAAGCTTGGACTTGCCCTTTTGGGTTTTCATTGTTCATGAGAGCCACCATTGAACATCACTGAGCATCCAAGGTAGATCTTTCCAAAGTTCCCTCCCTTTATAGACCTGTGATCGAAGTCCCTTCTGCAGAGGCAGCAGGGAAGCTGGTCTCAAAGCCTACCTGCACTTGGATCTTCTCCCAGTCCTCCTCAGTGATCTCATGGCCACACCTTTCATCTAGCTGCTGAAGAATGCTGCGATTTACAGCCAAGCAGAGGTCAATTTCTGAGAAGAGTTCATCTATGTTGGTGTTGTAGGAGCATAAGATTCGGTGGCTGATTTCTGTGAACTGAGAACAGAGGAACTGAATTCAGAGGCTGAAGCATCTGAATGACGGCAGCGTCATTTCTGAAGGAGGAACTTCTCTGTTCTACAGACGCTGTCATGAGACCCTACTGTAATGGAACAGCAACACCCTTATCTCTCAGGTTGGGGCTCCTGAGATAAACCTAGAACAGAGCAGGCCAAGCTGCCTGTCTCACTGTCCTCAGCTGTCTCCTTGGGACTTTCCAATTCTCCATCAGTGAGAGCCCAGTTCACTGTTTTGCTGACCTGTTGACTCAGGCCTTTATTTATGTAAGAAGGTGCTTAAGTCTCAGGAGACAATTAAATAGGTGTTTATACTTTTCTTTGCTAACCTGTCTCTTGTTGGTCTAATTCACAGGATTCCAGATCATCAATTTAGAGAACTGTGAAAAGGAAAGGATACTCTTTCCTATGCTGTAGTTAGCAAGGCACGTAAGGCATGTATCTGGACCTAAAGCTGACAGGAGGCAGGAATTAGAACCTGACAGAGGACGTCGTCACAACACAGTGTAGAACTTCTTGGCCTGGGGAACTAGAGTGATCTCTTATGCTTTGCTCATCAGCCTGGGAAGCCGTGGCTCCATATTGGAGATAATCTTAGTGTAAGCACAAAAGAGGGAATCCAAGCAAAGGAGGGTTGTCTTTTTAACTTTTTATAAAATTAAGCTCTAAGGTCACAATTTGAAACACTGCTTGCCTAATGACTTTAAAAATCTTCCTCCAAGCACAGATAATCAGTTTGTGGATAACTAAGATGCCCCACTGTAGAACAGATCCCTTGGGACTTAGGTTGAAGTCTACATTAGTACTGTCAAGACAGAGGGAGCATATGTATAGCATCTGAAATATTAACTTTTTATAAGTCTCTCTAGTATTTCTCCAAACCCAGTTCTTTTATAAAATTATGTTTAGAGATATATAATTATAAAAAACATACAACAACAGATTTAGGAAGCCAGCTGGTCTTAGGACAAATTATTTGGGCAGGAGACACTGGCTTTCTGTCACAGAATATGCCATCATCTAATGACATGAACAGAAGCTTCTGGATCCACAGGACTCCAGTACTTCAAGCACACACTGGAGTGAACCACTGTATATACACTGAAGAAGGTCATGCATTCGTGGACAAGTTCTGGGTGTGTCTGCTGTGGTTCTCTGACCTCTGTGAGTGAGTTGTACCCTCTACAGTGACAAAGGCTTGATGTTGCCCTTGTCCTTTCCTTAAGATGCTGCTGCCCTGTTTAGAAAGAGCAAATCTCATGGATACTATATTACTTATTAGAAATGTAATATGCCAAAAACTTCAGCGGGTTTATGTTAGACAGTAAGGAGGCACGGTGGTACACACCTGTAATCCCAGCACTCAGGAAACTTGAGGCAGGGGATCAAAAGTTTGAAGCTAGTTTGAGCTACATGAGGCCCCGTCTCAAAGTGATTTTTTGTTTTAGTGTTTTACTTACAAAGTTTAATAGTGGTCTGCTCCAACTCATTCTTTTCTGTAAGTTTTCATGACTTATTTTTCTTAATTAGAACATGTATTAAAAATGTACATAATTGGTCCTGTGTTTAAATGTCACTGTAATTGTGGTCTTTTTACTTAAAACATAATTGTAGGAATTCTACACAATTACCTTTTAGACAGAAAATCAAATATATACAAATGACTAATAGGATGGTACTACTTTACACAGCATTTCATTATAATTAATAAGGTTAGAAAATGAAAAATTCACAGTGTTTACTATTGTAACAGTATTCATGAAAGCTGTGCATGACAGGCATAAGAGCATTCTCTGATCATATGGAGTTTCTTATTTCACAGATTTTTTTTTTATATATATAATTTACTAGATCAGCTAACCAGCCTTGTTTGTTCTTAACAAGTAGACTATTTATGTCTCTTCATCCAGTGTTGCCAGGGCATGAGTAAGTGGGCTTCCCAGACACAGCGTCTGTCCTCTCTACCTCTCCACTGGCTGGCTGCTGAGTCCCCCTCTTTGCTGTCCTTTCCCTGGTGTACCCTGCAGCCTACTGCCGTACTGAGTCCAGGCCTGCTCCTTTTCTGCCAGGAAGCACTCCACTTTGAGATCCCACAGGCACCCCAATCAGCAAGCCCAAGGCATCCTCCCCTGTCAAATAGAGTAAAGTTTGGATGTGAGCCCAAGTCACAAGACAACACCTATAGGCTTCTTTTTCTCAAGATTCTATATTGAATTGAGCAAATTCTGTGGTCTGTCCCTGAGCACTACCCCGGTGGGCACTGCTCTTATATCATGGCTGTTATCCTCCAGTGGCCTGTTAGGCCAGCTCCCAGCCTACCCCACCCCACTATGAGGCTGCCTACCACCCAGTGACACATTAGTCCCTGCCATCATGGAGGTGGCCATGCAGAGTTGTTCTCTGGTTTCTGTCCACATTCATCTGCCCACGTCCCTTATTCAGATTAACCCCTTCTCTACTGCCTTCCTTTCTCCATGTCTGTCCTCATGGCACTCACTGTTCCTTGAAATTGATTTTGCTTTTTGAAAAATTAAGATAGAATCTCAATTTGAGCTCTGACTGGCCTAGAATTCAGAGAGAAATTCACTGCCATTCAGAGTAATATCACCTTTACACTTCCTTATTTTTTAATTTTTTAAACTTAATTATTTTAAATCTTGTAAACTTTATTAGTTTTGAAGAAATTGCTTTTAAACAAAAATAATTCCTTTTATATGTAATGACAGTTAAGAGCTATTAAATGCTTTTTATTTAATCTAAACTAAATTTCCCTTTATCACTTACAGGCATTACATGATTAAATAGGCTTATACCATTTCTTTTCTGAGGCTGGTTATTAAAACAGCCCAGAAGCTGAGCTAGTGTACTGCCCTGAGAATCAAAGAGCACAAATACTGTCCTTACGATGAAGAGCCCCTGAAGTGGTAGAGCACCGCTGATGGACCACCGTTCAGTCTCCTGGCAGGTGAGGAGAGGGCAACTGTACTGTTCTAGAACTCAGTGGCCAGAGCTGCATTGCCAATGTCTACTTTTCCAATGTCTGTGTCATTGGTCACCACGAACTTCAGAAAAAGCTGTACACAAGGAATTATGGTCTGGCCCACGTGTTTGCTCAGCTCTGAATAACTCTTTCTTATTCCTTTACTTTATGTTGTGGAGCGTGGGCTGAAAAAGATCTCTCCTCCACTCACCCAGTGGACTTCTGGCTCTTGAGGGCAGATGTTATCTATTTTGTGTGCATTTCTTATCTCCTTAGATGAGTACTGTAGATCTAGAGAAGCACCTGATTCCTCTATGTAAGGTCCTTAGCACTGAAAAAAAGCTAACTTGAGCTCTGCAAAAGATTAGAGATGAGAACAAATATATGCTCTAAACGCACATATTTAGAAGCAGCACAATAAAAATTCCTTTTTGGAGGAGGGAAAAGGTGAAAAAGAACAATGCTTATCTAGATTTTAAAATGCCTTCTGGTGGCAAAATGAAATACCAGTATTTAGCTGAAAACCACAGTACTGATGTGAGGTTATCAACACACTGAAGGCCTGTCAGGGTGCATTTCTGAAGGGAGCGGACAGAGTCTCAGTGTTCACCTCAGCAACAGTAATCTTTCCAGGGTTAGATCTGTGGCCATAGGATACTGCATGCTAGCATGTGTGAGGCTCTTGGTTAATACTGAAAAAAAAAATCAACACACATTTACTGACTTCTTGTTGTAGTCAATTCAAAGCAACTACTAAATATTTCTGAAATGTTACATTCTTGTTTTTAGAAATCCTTATTTCCTCACTTCTTCTGTGAGTTGATAGCCTTCATAATTCAGAAGACAAGAATGTCAAGAAAAACGCCAACTTAGTTTTAATTTTTAAGCATTAATGTTTAATATTATAAATTTCACATAAACATAAAATATATAGAAATTCAATTAAAAATGAGTACCTTAACATATTTTATCTTTTAAGTCTCATATTTTGGATATTTGATGAGTTTAATAACTAAGAGTCTGGGTCATTGATATGTAAAGCAATTACTGATCATTTGCAACTACTGGCTAAACATTTAAAAAAAAAAACAAAACCAAAAACCACTAACAAAAGCATTTAGGTGAACTCTGTCTGCTCAGGAGTCTTAAGTGACCCGTCTCATGTCAGCAAATTGCTTACTAATGTGTTGACTTAGGGCCACCCTCAAAAGCAAAATGAAAAGCCCGGAATTTACAGCATATCAGTACATCAGTTGATAAGCTTTTACTGGTTTAATATCCTTCCAGGCTTGCAGCTTGGAGCCACTTCAAGTTAGCAACAGAATGTTTGCCATCTCTATGTGATAAAGGAAGTCAAAGGAATGAACAAACTTCAGGACCATTATGCTGTTTGGTGAGATGGAAATGAAAAAGCTAGAGAAGTCACAGGTTAGGGGTGTGTGAGAGCTGGGCCCTCAAGTCCAGCATCTGACAGATTGTTAGCCTCACCTTTCAAACAATGGTCTGGACTTTAGCTGGGGCAAAGATAACATAGTGCATTTGGAAAGTTTTAATTGCAGCAATAAAAGACTGTACCTCAATTATATGACAGATGCTAGTAGAGTTTCCAGATAAGGATCAAAGGCATCTAAGGAGTGGTCACTGCACTTTGGGCCTTGCTAGGCTTTCTGTACACACTGCAGGGGAATTAGCACATCAGCTTTCCAGGTCCTTTGATCTGAGTTCTCAAGCAAGTAAGTATACTGAGACTACTGTATCAGCCAGACAGGTCCAACACTCCCTCACTGAATTTTAATCCTGACACTCACCAATACAAAACCCAACACCTGACCTTTGCAGTTCTTACCACAAAAGTTCAGTATGCTTAAAAGAACCTGCCTTGTCACACTACACCACTTTGCCCTGCTTCTGTTTTGCTAGCAGCATGCTGATGATACTTTAAAGCCAGGCTACCTTGAGAAGAGAACTTCTTAGTGTATGGGAACATCTGTTTGTAGAATTTAGATGGATAAAAACTAAAGAAAAGGGCTTCATTCTCCCAGGAAGAGAAAGGGAAAAATGGAACCACAGCGTGTATAAGCAAGATAGATTATAAAACCAGAATGGCCTGAGCTAACCTGATCCAGAGTACTGAAAACATTCATCTCAGTACATGAAGCATTCAAGGACACTAGCACCCCTAGTTGTTCATACTTAAAGCTCCCTAATGGGCGATCACCCCTTTCTTTTCTCTGCAAGGACTTGATGTTGGATCTAGGCCATGGTTCTCAGCTGGAGGTTCTGCACACACCAGCTAAAGCGGCAGTGCACTGATGGCTCAGCAGTCACTTTCCTGGTGCTGCAAGCCCTCTGGCTTTCGTTTGTTGTTTTTAACTGCTATTACATGATACCAAGATAAATGGTGCTTTGGTGTTTTTAAAAAGTCCCTAATTTTGGTTTCCACCAAGGCACAGATCACAGTGGCTGCTCCGGAAGGGGCCAGTTGCCACTTCTGCTTTACAGCCTCACCATTGCAGTGTTTACCCATCTCTCATTGCAATGAGCCAGTGGGTTTATATCTCCTAGTAACTTGTAATTTCTCTTTTGATTAAAAATGTAAAGGTGAATTTATATTACTCTTTTAATTATGGTGAAAAGGGAAGTATATCTTAAGTATGTGGTAATTTCCAGCTTAAAATAATAGTTGCTTTCCACAAATAAAGAATTTGCCATTTTCTATTTACTGCAGCCTGTTTAGTAGAATCTCCAGTTTCTGACACTCAAGCCTCCAGGCTCTGATAGTTTACTGATGTAAAGTTTTCTGCAATTAAGATTGGCTAGAAGGCATGTGAAAAAACCCTAAGTCCCCTTGTCTCCCTAGAAAAACTTGGTATCTCTGGAATGTTGCTAACTGTATTACAAAGCTGGTCTCTCCCAGAGGAACCTTGCTAGAGCCATTGTTCACTGTGGCTTTGGAATTAATGGAGTCACTACTAAAAAACCTCTAGACACATCGGTTCACCTCAAACCAGACTTTAATTTTAGTAAATATTTTTGCTTTTGAAGACCTTCATGAGTTTAAGCTACAGAGTTACTTAAGGGAAAAAAAGCTTTTAGAAGCACAAAGTAATATTGAATGTAATTATGGGAAAAGAATAAGCTTGGGCTAACACAAAGAAAGTTGAAAATAAGTTTAGAAAAGCTTTTTTTTTTTTTTTTTTTTTTTTTTTTTTTGCAAAAAAGTGGGGAGGGGTCACCTGGAACCCAAACCATACCTGGCTAACCCTCCATCTTTCACTAACACAGCAATAGTCATGCAGGAAGTGAAAACTTCTCAGCCCACTGGTGGGAGCTAGACTTCATAATCTGTTGTGACTGGCCAATTGGCTTGAAAGGGAAGCGGGGTCAGAGAATAAGGGCCTTTGTTGGGTCAACTACTTTTGCTAGAAAAAAAAAAAAGTGACATGCTAAGGAGCCAGTGTCAGCAGTTACATTTGTATTTTGGACATACTAATCTAAGATGTCTAGCTCTTAAAGCATCTTTATTTACAAACTTATGTTAAAATATTTGGGGTTGGGGATGTCCCAGTGGGTAGAGCACTTAGTGCGCCACATGAGGGCCTGAGTTAAGTTCCCAACACCAAAGAAAAAAGCTGGACATGGATGCCTATGCCTGGAACCCCAACAGAGACGGGCGGATTCCTGGAACTTGGTGATCATTCAGTCTTGCTGAAACAGCAAGCCTCTGGTGCACTAAGACCCTGTCTCAAGAAAACCTGTATAATAGGACACATTTCTGGCTGAGCACACAGCAGCATATGGTCACTTGCATGCACACATTCAGACCAGTTGCACAGTTTCAGGAACACACACCTGTATAAGCATCTTTATACATCTGTTCAAACACACCTGTGCACAAACACATGCATATTTGTACACACACACTTGTACAAACACACCTGTACACACACATGCATACCTGTATGCACACCTGTACACACATACCTGCATATATATGCATACACATACTTTTTTTTAATAACCATTCTAAATGGAAAACATCAAACTGGCCTTTTTTTTTTTTTTACTGAAACCATTTTTCTTGTTAAAAAATAAAATTCTGTTCTGGCCAGGTAATGGTAGCACACACCTGCAGTTCTAGCACTTGGGAAACTGGGAAGCAGAGGCAGGAAGATCTTTGTGAGTTTGCGGCTAGTCTGGTCTACAGAGTGAGTTCCAGGACAGCAAGGTTACACAGAAAATCCTTTCTTGAAAATCAAAAACAAAACAAAAACAAAATTCTGTTTCTATAAAACCATAGTGAACTTTTTTTTTTCTTTCTTTTTTTTTAAAAAAACTTTATTTATTTATTTGCCTGGAACTGGAACTATAGACAGTTGTTAGCTGCCATGTGGGTGCTAGGAATTGAACCCCGGTCCTCTGGAAGAGCAGGCAGTGCTCTTTAACCGCTGAGCCATCTCTCCAGCCCCCAACCATAGTGAACTTAATAAGGCAGTATGCAGTGTCTCAGGCTGACCATGTCTTGCACATACACTGCTGGGCCACAGTACTAACTTGTTACTCAGTTTTCCTGTTCCCACTGTGAAATGCTCATTTCACTTCCATGAAAAAGCTTTTAAAAAGCACAAGACAGTGGCTAGAGATCCTAAACATTTATATATATATATATACATATATATGTATGCACTAATATTCTTTTACTAAACTTTATTTCTTATAGTTTTGCTAGAAATAAAGATGGCTGCTTTGCTGCCTGAATCTTGGTGGACAGGATACCTGTATGTTAGAATTCTATCTTCAGATGAGCTGGTGGGATCTGTCAGAATGACTACTAGACAATGCTGAGGTTTATTATTGTCCCATCTTGTACTAAATGACCCTACCCTCCTATCAACCAGTCTCTTAACAGTTGACAGCTGTCATGAGGAGAATGGAAAGGATTATAAAGAGCCCAAACGAACAAAAGAAACGTGTCTGGATTTCCAGAAAGGCTGTGCCTCCCAGAATCATCTTTTCCATTTGTCCATTTCTTCTATTCTGCATCTGTAACCTCTCAGTTTCCAACAGGCCAAGCAGATTTACACACATAGCTCCCATTTCACCCGCCTTGACTATCCATAAGTCTCCTTGGTGCTCTATGTTATTGAAGACACAATTGAAACAGAAGAAAAGGACCCAGTTTGGGGTAAAAGAATTGATAACAGCAATAGTTTAAAAAAATCATAGAACACAAAGGCTTATACAAAAATTAACTCTGTGGTGGGTATGGTGATGCATACCTCTAATCCACAGCAGACTAGAGGATGAGATTGGAGGATCAGGAGTTGAAGGCTAACTTGGGGTAGCTAAAGGGGCAGAAGAAACTGTCTCATAAAAACAAAGCTAACCGGGGGCTGGAGAGATGGCTCAGCGGTTAAGAGCACCCTCTGCTCTTCCAGAGGACCCGGGTTTGATTCCAAGCACCCACATGGCAGCTCACAACTGTCTGTAGTTTCAGTTCCAGGCAAACACCAAGGCAAATAAATAAATAAATAAATAAAGTAAAAAACAAAGCTAACCAAAAAATATTCTTTTTTTTTTTGTCTTTATCTCTATTAGGCCTATATCTTTCCCTACAGAGCATGAAGATTTCTACTGTCTTAAACGAACACATACCCAGACCCACCTATTTTTCTTTTGTATTCTATGCTTGTAATAGTCCACACTTTGTTCTTAGCTCAATTACCTGTCATGGAAATATTTCCAGCTTCTCTCCTTTCTTTGTCACTGCTATGCAGTTGACTCTGGTTATATATTCTTCCTTTTAGAATAAGTATTGCTGTGGGCACATCCCAGTATCTGTGCATATACTATAGGATAAAATTTTAGTTGCAGAAAGTCAGTTGCCAGGCACCTGTGGCTGTAGAGAAGGTCCATTTCCCCCTTCATTAGAACTGGAGAATGTTGTCAGGCTTTCTAATTCTTGCCAGTCTCATAGGTCAAACAGGTTCTTGTTTTAGCTTTAAATATATGGAATATACCTGTGATACTGCATTAAGAAAACATGCCTCTAAAATGTTCTTTAAATCACAAATACATTTCATGATTCGTCATTAGTCTCTGAACTTTTTCTTTCTATAAAGACATTTTGACAATTTTGTGTAGTTATTTCCTTACTGTGGGTGAACCATATCCAGAAAGGTGACTCCCATCCCAGATTATATTAGCCGATGGTGCTTTCTGTTATCATGTTCTCTTAAATTGTTCTATTAAGGTTTCCAAAGGATTGTATGTTCTGGATGTTGCCCAGCCACCCTGGGGAGGGCGCTTTACTTTGCTGAGCTCGTGAATTTAATGCACCTCTCATCTGGAAACATCTCACAGCACACTCAGGGACAATGTCAGCCTGATAATCTGAGCAGCCCTTAGACCAATCAAGGTGACAAATGGGTAATGTTAAATTCAGTAATAACCCACTTTACCAGTCTTTCAGATTCCACAAGCCTTCTAACATTTACAAATTGCAGGCTGATATTTTCTAGAGTATTCTGTAGCTCAGAGTTCTTCCCAGTTGTTCAGACAGGGAGAAGCCATCACATTGATAGCCATTTGATTACTGTCACATAGCCCAGACAACCAAGGGAAGTGACAAGGGTACATGCCTACTGCCAATGCACTGTATTGTACCATAATCTTCATTTGATTAAAATGGGCTTGAGGCTATGGACTTCAAATGCCCAGTGGGAAAGGAGACAGTGATGAGGCCTAAAGAGAGATGATTTCAGATATGGCTTAGAAAACTAGCAGAAAGCTGGGAATTTCTGAATTCCATAATCAATCAAATTTCCAAATCAGAGACACTGTTTGTGACATGAAGTTTGAGTACAGCTTCATGTGATCTGAACTAGATAGCTGTGTCCTCCCTGCTCATACATCATACTTGAATAAAGCAAGACTATCTTTGGAGGAAAAGATGGCTGCTTGTATTAATGTCCAGCTATTTATATGTAAAGAGCTGTTACACATAACACCCCCACGTGACTCCCGGCACTTATGGAGTATGGCTGTCCTTTGCAAATGATCACAAATGGTATCCTATGGTAACAGTAAGTCTCATTTTTTGAGAGGCTTTTTGAAAAAGCCCATGAAAGTCATTATGGAAGTTTTTTTAAAAAACCTAAAAATTGAATCATCATGCACTATAGCTGTGCCATTCTTGGGCACATACCTAAGTATCCTAAATCATACAACAAACAGCTGCATAGCCAATGTTTACTATACCACTGTTCACAACAGACAAGGTGAGGAACTAGCCTGCATGTCCACTTTCAGGTAGATGAAGGACAAAGGCTTTGTTTCTGTCATGTGTACACATGAGCTAGGCATCTCTAAACAATGTGTTTCTTTAATGGCAGAAAAACTGTCTGTGTCTTTCAGACCCCTGCTCTACCTGGCAACAAAGTCTGCCTATCACTTTCTTCTGCACACTAACATTTTTGGGATCATCTCCAGAAGCCCCCAAATAAAAAGCCAGATATAAAATATATTAAATATACTTTATATTTTTCCTTTTCTCTCTTTTTTTAAAATACTTTTATTTATTTATTTATTTATTTATTTATTTGCCTTGGTGTTTGCCTGGAACTGGAACTACAGACAGTTGTTAGCTGCCATGTGGGTGCTGGGAATCGAACCTGGGTCCTCTGGAAGAGCAGACGGTGCTCTTAACTGCTGAGCCATCTCTCCAGCCCCTTCCTTTTCTCTTAAACTTTTTAATTTTTATTAGCTTGTAAAAGATTGGCATATCAACTAATTGGGTTTCAATATGACATTGTCATATATATATATTTAAGATACTCTGCTCATGGTTGTCTTCTTTAGCTCTCTATTCCCCTTCCCTGACAGTAACTTTTCTTCCAAGTGATCCCCCTCATAATTTTATATTATATACATACTTATAAATCTAGATCTTGTGTATCAGAGAAAACATTGATATTTATCTGTTTTTAATAGGATCTATTTCATGTAACATGAACTCCATCAATTTTCTAGCAAATGATGTAATGTCATTTTTTTTTGCCAGAATAAAATTATACTGTGTATGTTAGCCACATTTTTCATTTTTTTCTTCATTCACCAGATGATGGATATGGCAGGCTGGTAGGCTGGTTCCTTACCTTGTTTTCTATAAAGTGGCACAGTAAACATGGCTGCACAGTTTTGTCTGTTGTGTGATTTAGGATAATTGGGTATATGCCCAAAAGCAGCACAGCTATAGTGCATGATGGTTCAATGTTTAGTTTTTAGTAGCATCCACACTGACTTTCATAGTGGGTACACCAATAAATTCTCAGCGGTAGCAGTAAGAGTCCCTCTCTCCCTGTACCCTCACACTGTGTTGTGGTTTTCTTGATACTGTTGTGAACAGGGTGAGACAGGATATCAGTAGAGTTTTGATTTGCATTTTTATAATTTTTGTTAAGAACAGTGGTTTTTTTCATATTATCCTTTTGAATTTATTTTGGCAACTGTTTGTGCAGTTCATTTGGCCATTTATTAATGGGGTGAGTTTTGTGTTCATTTTTTTGTTGTTATATAGCCTAGACAATGTCAGATGAATGTCGTTGGCAAGTACTTTTTCTCCCATTCTGTAGGCTGTCTTTTAACTCAATTGTTTCTTTAGCTGTGTAGAAACTTTAAATTTCATGCAATACAATTTGTTAATTCTCGGTATTATTTCCAAGGCTGTTGGGATTCCTCTTTAGAAAATCCTCCCCTATGACTGTATCTTGAAATGGTGCCCCTATGTTTTGTTTTAGTAGTTTCAGGTATGACATTAAGGTACACGTTCCATTTAGATTAGAATTTCCCACAGGATGAGAGGGATCTAGTGTTATTCTCTAAAATCCAGTATCCTAGCACAATTAATTGAGGTTTGTTTGCAATGTGCTTTTGACATCTTTGTCAATAATCAGGTGGCCGTAGATTGTCGATTTATTTCTGGCTCCTCTATTCTATCCCATTGGTCTACTTGGCTAGCCTTGCGTCAGCACCATGGTGATTTTGCTATTATGACTGTATTTACTTTAAGATCAGGTATTATACCTCTACCATTGTTTTTCTGCTCAGAATTGTTTTGGCTATTTTGCGCTTCTATATAAATTTTAGGCTTTTTTTCCAATCCTGTGAATAAGGTTATCAGAAATTTGATGGAGATTACACAGAATCTGTAAATTGCTTTTGCTCAAATGGCCAGTTTTCACAGTATTGATTCTGTAACTCCAGAAGCATGGGAAGTCTTTCCATGTTTTAGTGTCTCCAAAAAATTTCTTCAGAGTTTTAAATTTTGATTGTTTTTCAACTCTTTGGTTAGGTTTATTCCCGTGTGTTTTATTTTTCTGAGGCTATTGTGAATGGGACTGTTTTCATTTCTTTCTTAGCATGCTTGTTATTGGTATATAGAAAAGGCTTACTATTTTATCCTGCTACTTGGCAAAAGTGTTACTAAGAAGCATTATTTTGATGGAGCCTTTTGGGTCTTTTAAGAATAGGGTCATATTATTTTCAAATCGTATTATTACTTCTTTTCTTATTTATTCCCATTTTATTTCCTTCTCTTGCTTTACTAACCACTGTGTAAAAAATCTCAGATATTCTATAGATATCTGTCTCTTTTTTGGTTTTAGGATTTTCCTCATTTAGTATGAAGGTGGCTAATGTTTGATACTTAGGCACTTTATTATGTTAAGATATGTTTGTTCTTTCCTGAATTTCTTCAGGCCTTTTATCATGAAGGGATGTTGAACTGTTATAGGCCTTTTCCAAATCTGTGAAATAATCACATAATTGATTTCTGTTTCTGAATTTATGTGCTATATTGTATTTGTTATTTTGCAGATGATGAGCTGTAGTTGTCCTGGCTTGAATGATGTGTAGACTCATTTATTTGAACACTTGTTCTCCAGTTGGAGTCACTGTTTTGAGAGGATGTGGGGCATTTGAGACTGTGTTCTAAGCTAGCACAAGGTCAGCCCTTGAAGGCTTTGGGGCCTGTATTTTGCTTTATGATTTACCAAGATAGGAATAAACTCCTATCTCAAGTTCTTCTTTCCTGCTATGATGACCTTAACCCTTCTGGCATTCTGAGCCAAAATAACCCTTTCCAACTTTTGCTTCCATTGTTACTTTCTTATAGTAATGAGAATCAGTGCTGGCTAGTTTTATGTCAACTTGACACAAGCTAGAGTCATTGGAGAGGAGGGGGCAGAAACTGAGAAAATGGTTCCCTAAGATCAGACTGTTCACAACGCTATAGGGCATTTCCTTAAACAATGATTCAAGTGGGAGGGCTCAGCTCATTGTGAGTGCTGTCACTCACTGCTGGGCTGCTGGGTTCTGTAAGAAAGCAGGCTGAGCAAGCCATGGAAAGAAAGCCAGTAAGCAGCTCCCCTCCATGGCTTCAGCATCAGCTCCTGCCTTCAGGTTCCTGCCTTGACTTCCTTTGATGATTAACAGTGATGATAATAAATAAACCTTTTCTTTCTCAAGTTGCTTTGGTCTTTATGTTTCTTCATAGCAATAGTAACCATAACAAGCACAAAAGCATAACTAACACAATAGTACATAATATTTTTAGTGTGGTGTGGAATTCAGCTTGCCTAGTCTTAGGAATTGGTCTGTAAGTTTTTGTTGTATCCTTAAAAAAATCATCCTGAGAAAACCCAGACCCAGAAACACAAACATGGTATATACTTACTCATAAGTAGATATTAGCTGTAAAGGATAGCCATTCTACAATCCACAGACCCAGAAAGGCTAGGTAACAGGGAGGGCCCAAGGAGAGATGCATGGATCTCCCTGGGAAGGGGAAATAGAAGAAATCTCCTGAGTGGACTGGGGAGTGGGGTGGGAATGGGAACTTGAGGAACTGGGTTGGGGAGGTAGATAGAGGGGGAAGGTGTAGTGGGATTATGTTCTGGTACGTTGTAAATATTTTCCCCTCCTACTGGCTTAATAAAAAGCTGATTGGCCAGAAGGCAGCCAGGAAGTGTGGGCATGGCTACCAGACTACAAAAACTTCGAACAGAGAGACACCAGCAGAGACACCCACAGACACAGAGGAAAGAAGACAACCATGCTGCTTTAAGAAAAGGTACCAAGCCACATTTCCATTAAACAGATTAATGGAAATAGGTTGAGTTAAGATGAAAGAGCTAGCTAGCAATATGCCTGAGCCATAGGTCAATCAGTATGAAATCAATATAAGCCTTTGTATGATTATTTGGAGCTAAGGGACAGCGGGGTTGCAAAAGGGTCCGAACCTTTTGGCAAAGAAGGAAAGTCTGGGCCAGAAAGATCTTACTACAGTAAAGTACTGAAAGAAATGACTAGGGAGTTGATACCCATCGGAGACCTGCCCTTTCTGTACAGAACAGAGGAGTGGATTGGTGGGGGAAGAAGAGGGAGGGGAAACTGTGGTTGGGACATAAATAAATTTTAAAAAGTAACTAATACTGGCTTCAAGAAAGAATTTAGTAACATTCTTTTTATTTTTATTTGACAGGTAGTTTAGGGTCATTGCTTCTAGTTTTTTAAAGGCTGGGTAGAATTTAGCAGTAATCTGGTTCTAGGCTTTTCTTTGTTGGGAAACATTATTGTTGCTTCAATCTTGTAAGTTGTTTATATCCTCTTGATTTGATTTTGGCAGGTCAGATGTACCTGGGAATTTACCCATTTATTTTAATCTCATATTTGGGAATATTTTCAAAATATTCCCTAGTGATCCTGTGGGATTTCATTGATGTGTTTTAATGTTCCCCCTTCACCTCTAATTTTATTATTTTGGGCCTTTTACACCTTTTGGTTACTTTGGCTAAGGTTTTTTGATCCTATATATGTTTTATAAGAACCAGTTCTTCCTTTCAGTGACTCTTGGGCTCTTCCAGTCTCCATCTCATCAACTTCTACCCTGATTGTATCATTTAGTTCTGATCTTGGGTTGCTTTGCTCTTCTTGGAGGTCTTGACGTCTGTCTTTATTAATTTACAGTAACTTTGGATTTTTAATGTAAGCAAGTCCCATTTCTGTGAACTCCCCTGCAGCACTGCCTTTGCTGTACTGTGAAGGTTCTTATAAGCTGGTTTCCCTTCCATTCTTTTCTAGCTTTGCATTTCCTCCCAATGTCTTCACAATCATTCAGGAGCACATTTGCTTGGTTTCTACACATGTGGAAACTTCTAAAGCTCTCGATACTGGTTTCTTGTTTTATGCCATTGTGATCAGATGGATTATTTTGATTTATTTTTTATTTTCTTTATTGACGCTTGCTTTATGGCCTAAAATGTGATCTATTTTGGAGAAAAATCCCATAGGCTCCTGAGAAGAATCTATTTCATAGCTGTTGGATAGAACAATCCCTACACGTCAATTTGAGTTATGGCACAGTTTTCTCTGTTGAGTTTTTGGTCTATATTATCTATTAGTGAAAGTGGGGGTAATTATTTCCAATATTATTATATTTGGACTGATATGACCTTTAATATCCAGGATTTATAAAATAGGGTCTACCAATGCCCAGTGCTCATATACTACATTTACTGCACATTCTTGATGTTTTTTTTTACTTTATGAAATTGCAGTTACCTTATTGCTTCAAATTTCTGACTGAAGTAATTTTTCTCTTGTGTATGTGTTTAGTGTATGCATGTGCATGCAGGTGCAAGTGTATGCCAGAGGGTAATGTCTGCTATCTTTCTCAATTGCTCTGTGCCTTAACTTTTGTAACAGAGTCTCTCATTTAATTAGGCTAGCTGGCCACGGGGTTTCCAAGATCCTCTTGTACCCACCTGGGATTACAGGTGTATGGTACTTTTATCTGGGTGCTGAGCATCAGGTCTTCATGCTTGTGCAGCATTTTATCAGCTACCCCAACCCTTCAAACCAGCTATCAGTGTAGCTATTCTTGCTGCTCCCAGCTTCTGCTTCCTTAGTATATAGGTTTCTATTCTTTTACTTTCAATCTGTTTCTCCCCTATGAACAACAAATAGTCTGTTCTTGGTTGTTAGTCAGGAGCCTCGGCCACAGTGGACACAACTGCCAAAGTGCTGTCCTTTTCAGAGAAGTGGTATAGTTGCTATAATAGACCCTAAAGCCAGAGGGGGCTGAGGAGGCCTTCAAGGGTTCCTGCAGGATGGAAGGTGGTGGAGAGCAGAGAGATTTGCCTTCATTAGATGGCTGGCCCTAGTTTTCCTTGTTCAGAAATTGAAAATGCGTTTTCTTAGACAGAAGAAATTATTTGGAGACTTTAAAAAGTTCTAGAAAAATGTCAGTGTCTGAAAACCATTTTGAGCCATGGAACAGAGCCATCAAGGCTAGGCCTCAGACACTACTGGGCTCCCTTTGCTTCAGAGTACAGCTTCACAAACTTCCCTAACATCACTGGTCTCTGAGAACAGCTGCCAGCATTGGGTTTTCACATGTTCTCAGACCACATGAGTTAATCTGCTGTGTCACAGCCTTGTAGATGAATAGTGTAGTGAGGACCGTCAACTGACTGTCATGACTGCTTTATGTGCCAGCAAAGTATAGCCTACATTTTCCGATGTCATTACATTTAACATGAATAAACTAGCCACATACAGATGGTAAATAGTTATCAAGTCGGCTCAAAATTTTGCAGAAGCAAACATTGACTCTGACTTATAAGTTATGTATTACTGCACATTGGAAATTGCAAAGGGCTTCTGGATCAGTGGTGTTTGCCTGTAGTCACAGCTTACACTTCAGGACTGGCCTAGGCAATATAATGAGACTGTCTCAAGAAAAACACAGAAACTAGTTACTAAGAAAGAACGGCTCTGAGAATAACACCGACTATCAGACCACTGAATAGAATGCACCAGAGAAGCCAGAAGGATGAGAACAACTTTGGAAGACATAAGTCTGGATGGAAGATGAGACTGAACTCTAAAGATAAATTTCTGGAAAGTTCTAAGTTGGACCAAAGTGCTTATCTCTTGACTAATGAGCAGAGATAGAGAAAAGGCCTAGACAGGAGGCTGGCATGATGCTTTCTATGTAGGGAAAAAGGAACAACTCATCCCAGGAAAGGAAGACAGACACATTCCTTTCATACAGTTAATTATCAGGACTTTTACTCAATTTTATTTTTTCTGCAAATGGCAGTGTTTTGGAAAAAAAATTGACAATGTGGGAAAACAGGAAGCTTTTCACCCAATAGTAGACAGAAATGAGGGGTTCTTTTTAGAAATTCTTCCCTACCCCAGACATTCTATGTTCGCTACTCAGCTAGGAAAGACAGTCCTTGCAACCTTTGCCTTTGGGCCTCCTGTTACCCTCTTCCAGCCAAAGGCCAAGCCAACTACTACCTCAGGTATCTTCTAGCCACCACTCACTGCTCCACTTGACTTCACAATGCAGTGCGAAAAGCAATTAGCTTAGCATCCATATCATGTTTAATGCCACTCCATTCTTCAAGGAAACTCAGTGTTCTTCTTAGTGAAATATGAGGAACAGTGACACCCACAACATGTCAAATGTTCTGTTTTACATATTCTAATAATTGTGTTGCTTGAAAGTAATATTTTAGTCCCTGAAGAGGTTCTAGCCAGTCAGAGCATGACAAGCATGTGGCTCTAGCAGGTCTTGCTCCTCCCTCACTCCCTCTGCCTTGTTAAAAACCATTAGATTACATTCCTAACGCTAGCCAGCCACCAAGGTCTACTCCCTTATTTGGCCACTTCCTCCTCCTGAGGCTGACTACCAAGGTCCATCTATCAAATAATGAAATCCAGCAATCAAAAGCCTCCTTTGCCTCACCTAATTAACATGCCCAAATAAAATTAAACACCTCATCCTAATGGGGGGGGGCTCCTCTTTTAAGTTCATAAACTGCCATTTGTCTGCGTCCTTTGTCTTTTCAGGAGAAACACTCTTTCTTCTCCTCTACCCCGTTCCCTTCCCCTTCTCCCTTGTCTTCCGTCTCTTGTCTTTCTCTCGTATTCCCTGCTCTTTGTCTCTCTGGAGCAAATAAATCTCCTTTGTGCTGAGAACTTGGACTTGGGGTGTCTTGTCAGCACCAGTTCCTTCAGTGCCTAGGAAAGGTACTAGAAAAAATTATATTGCTTTATAATCAATGTAGTTCCAGCACAGCGGAAGGTGCTGGCTCACCTAGGTAAGGGCAAAGTACACACAAACTCACAGACACTCCCATTTCTTCTTCTGAGGTAAATGGGTCTCTTTTGGGACCAGGAAGTATGTGGTTGTGAATATGTCTTGTGCCTAAAGGCAGCAATAACTAGGGAAATAGTTAGAAAATAAGGAACTGTGTTTTTCATTAAAAGCTGACTGTTATAATCACCATCCCAAATGGAAGAACAAAAAGCTAAACTTATCAATGAGACGTCTATAGGGAATATGGCAGTTCAGTGGTGCCTATGATACTTTCATCCTTTCTCTCCGTTCTATCCCCTCCCCCCGTCTCTTTCCTGAGCTAACATCCCAGTTCTTTTCACTTTTTAAACATAATTTACTTTTATTTTACATACACTGGTGTTTTGCCTGCATGTATGCTTGTATGAGGGTATTAGATTTCCATGTGGTTGCTGGGAATTGAATTGAGGTCCTCTGGAAGAGCAGCCAGTGCTATCGATCACTGAGTCATATCTCCATACAAATCTTTTTCTTTTTTTAATTGGGGTCTTGCTGTGATGCCTAGGCTGGCCTCAAACTCCAGATTCAAATAGTCTTTCTTCCTCAGTTTCCCAAGTGTTGGACATAGTGTATAGACATAGATCATTATGTCTGGCTGAGGAGTTTTTCTCAGTGATCTGAGGCTGGCATGTTAGGATACCAGTGTTACCATAAATAAACATAGACTATTAACAAACCATCAAGGTACAGGAAAATTAACTTGGAAAGTTGCTAATGTTTGCACCAAATATACAACACCAGTGCCTACTATGTGTTTCTTTATAACTGATTCTTGGGCCAGAAGTGACTCACAGATCACAGGTGAGCAAAAGAGCCCCATAGTGCCTACTAATAGTGGCTAGGCCTGCCATGCTGGAGGAGGCATGAGAAAGGTTCTTCATCCAGGGCTGGTTACTTCTAATACCTGCCAAAACTATTAAACAAGCACTTTCCATGTGGTGTTTGAAAGAAAAAAACGACCTCGAAAGTGATTAGCAATATTAGGAGGTAGTTTTGTTGGGATACGTATAGCCTTTTTGGAGGAAGAATGTCACTGTGGAGTGGAGTTTGAGGGTGCATCTATGTTCCAGCCATGCCCACTGTCTTAGACCACTCCTTGTTGCCTACACAAGATGGAGAGCTCTCAGTTACCTCACCAGTACCATGTCTGTCTGCACACCCCATGATGATAATGGACTGAATCTCCGAACTGTAAGCCACCCCATTAAATGTTTCCCTTTATAAGAGTTGCTGTGGTCATGCTGTCTCTTCACAGCAATAGAAACAGACAACAGATGCCCCACAGCCTGCCAAGTAACATAAAAAAAAATGGAAAATGAGCATAAGCAAGCACAGGCAGGAGTTATCTATTTCTGCATTGTGATGACCCCCCACCATGGTTCAGCCAGCTACTGGGAGATGTTAGTGGGGTCTTCCATTTTCACCTCTTACAGTTGTAGAAACTCAAGTTTGTCTTATATTATCAGAATGGTACTATCAAACAGCACACAATGGTCAAACCAAAGCTGATTTGAATGCCATTTTTTTTCATGCAATGAGGCTGAAGGCCACTAAGTTGAGCAAAAAGCTTTAAAAGTAAAGTCAGCTGAAGTTTCACTGCCTGTTGGCTTGACCAGTGCCGAATATTCACCCACATAGACCATATGTGGACAAGGAGTGATACACACCCACCTTTTCCTCAAAGAACTTTCTCCTTAACGTGGCATCCGTAGGAGGTACTATTTTCCTTAGGTTTTTGTACCACTTTCTGACGATGTACCCTCTCCAGTAAGCTTGGATTCTAAAACACAGAGATGTAGAAATGATGACCTTATTTTTAAATTAGAAAATTATTTTATTATGCATATGAATGCTTTGCTTGCATGAATATCTATACCATTTGTATGCCCGGTGCCCATGGAGGTCAGGGAGGAACTTGAGTTACAGACAGTTGGGAACCACACCATGTCGGTGCTGAGAATGTAACCTGTGTCTTCTAGAGCAGTTAGTGCTCTTGACCACTGAGCCATCTTTCCAGTCCCTAATGGCCTCAAGCACTTCAGGACTCCTCCCAGTCTGGGCTCCTCTGATGACCTCTGGGTTAGTAACCACAGCCTGAGCTGCAGACATTTGTCTCCCCTCTGCAGGACACTCTTACCTGGTGGCGCACTTGACTCTGAACAGGCGGGCCCCGTCGTGTATCACTCTGGTTTGATACTGGTTCTTTCTACAGAGGGGACAGGTTTTTTTATTTGTGAACTTTTCAAAAGCCTGAAGGCATGCCTGAAGAAAAGGATTTCACTTAAAACTTTATAAGTAATTATTTAGAAACAACATTTTTACTTCTAATAAGATTACTTCTAATAATTTTACTTCTTTTTCTCATAATTGAGACTCAATCCAATTTAGATTACGAAGTGAAGTAGTTTCATCAGATGTTAACCTCATAAAACCTGTTCCAAAAATGATTTTCCACAAGAACATGCCTGCAGAGACTTCAAAAGCCTCTGAAAGTCAAGGAGTGTAAAGGTAAAATGCTATGTGTCAGCCTCCCATGCAAAGAGCCGGCAGGAAGTCAGCTATCAGCAGCTTTGATATGTAGACTAACAATCTGTTACACAAACATCCATGGTTCTGTCACACAGTTTGTGTTTTCCACAACAGGATGAGCTACAGTCTACCCTAAAGCCATGTTTCTAACTACAAATGGCCCTCATGGATCAACAAATGGCTCTTTCAATGAGTGAGGGAAGGAGGCCAGGCCCAGGGTGGAATTACTCACCTTGTGGAATACATGTGAGCAGGAAAGCAGCACCTGTCCCCCAGGAGAGAGCAGAGTCCTGGGTTAGTAATGCATCCTCTAGAAGAGCATCTGAATACCTGAAGGTAACATCCAGACAGCTGAGCACTGTCACACGTACACTTTTAAGTTTAATATAGTATACCATCTAAATAAAGCAAGCCAGTGACTCCAGTACCATAAAATACATTGTGCTTGATAGGAGACCAGTAAGGAGAATGCCAAGGTAGACACTACTAGGTAGATGGCGTGGGGCAGGAAGGAACCCGTGCACTTGGTAGGAAAAGGAGCAGAGACACAATAAGCAAACATCTTTTATAGGGCTTGGCTTAGCTTAATAACATCCCTAAACTTAAAAGAGACATCATTCTGAGAGTATCACATTTAAATAGCAAGCCATCTTGAGACAAATTAAATTTTTCTTTTTAAATGGAAAACAAGTATGTTCATAAGAAAACTTCACCCATCTGTCTCAAACTCCCTACCTAACAGTGATGTTTTCACCTGGAAAAACCCAGCAAAATCAACGAGCTTAAACCTAGCAAGGAGAAAGGATTTTAGACCACTAGCCACGGCTGTGGCGAAGGTGTGGGAGCAGATGCATGTCCTACCATCTTCATTGACCATCCTGTGGCTTTGCTCACTCTGTACTGTTCTTAAGTGGGATTAAGGGAAGAAATTTTAGAACAGAGCTCATCAACTCCTAAAACCTTTTTTTTTAAAAAAAATATTTTATTTTAGGAGTATGAGTGTTTTGCTTGCATGTATGTCTATGTACTACACCCATAGGGTTTCCATAAAGACCAGAAGAGGGCTTTAGATTCCCTGGAACTAGAGTTAGAGGTTGTTGTACACATCATGTGGGTACTAGGAATTGAACCCCAGTACTCTGGATAAGCAGCCAGTGCTCTCATGAGCCATGTCTCTAGCCCCATAAAATCTTTTCTGGACTCTGCCAACTGTAAGTTTAAATTTAATAACTATTGTATTAAAATCATCTGTGGACTCAGTTATTCTTTTTAAATATAATTTTCAAAGTCTTTTATCTATTGATCTGCTCTAAATAATATATCTAATATATTAGAATTATATAATAACTAGAATATTATACTTTGAGATATCCATATATTTCTTATAGGCAAACAGTTCATGGTGATAGTTACATAAGTTAGGACTAAACTCCATTTACATTTTGCCATAATTTCTGAGTTGGCCTGTTGTGAATCACCAGAGTTCTGTTCTCACTGTTAGATGGTGTCATCTACTGAAGAGATGAGAAACTATTTGAAAGTATCTTTAAATTATCCTATTTGGAAAAAATGTTTTTGTTTTTATTTATTTTTTTTGTGTGGGTGTTTTGCCTGTATATATTCCTGGTTCCCAAGGAAGTCAGAAGAGAACACAGGATCTCCCAGAACTAGAGTTGTGAGCCACCATGTGGGTACTGGGAATTGAACCTGGGACTTTGAAGAACAGCCAATAAATAATCTTAACCACTGAGCTATTTATCTAACCCAGAAAAACTGCTTTTAACTAAATAGTCCTGTATTTAAATCTAATGCAGGAATGCTAAGTGCATGATTAACACAATAGTGTTAGCATCTTTAGCCCAACAAAATGACAAGGTTTATGAAATGCCTGTATAGCACTCTTCATACAACTAGGTCACACATGTACAGGACAATGACTGAGGTTGCTGAGGCTGGATGTTTCCCTGTAGCTTCAGTGATCTGCACTCCAGCACTAAATTACAGACTTCCCTACATAGGACAGTTCTGTGGTTCAAGGGCTGACTGAAATCTTTCCAACATGAACTCCTACATTTTAGTTCTCTGGGAAAACTAGAACCAAAGTATACTTCAAGCATCTTAATTCATATTACTGAAAAGCAAAAGTGTAATGACTGTGAGCTTTCTTGCTGATATCCTAAGAAGTCAGGATAGCCCACGAAGCCTGCAGTCGTCAGCTGAGACCTTTAGCTGTTGTCTCAGTGCCTGCCATGTAGAAGCTAAGGCAACACACTATTTCTCCACAAATTCTGAAAGCAGAGTGACCTTGGCCCCCTGGCACTGACAGTTTAGACAGGCACAGCAATGGATCTGTGTGGCAGGTCATGAGCTTTCTGGACAGCAGGATGACTACTAATCTTATAATGGGAGATGTGTGAACAAAGATTTTACTTTGTATCAATATTCTCCCATAAATTCTTTGAAGATATTCCAAGCATCTTTTCATGCAAGTGGCATACTTGGCTTTAGTGTCACATCAGTAAGTAGACATTTTCAAGTGATGTGTCATATACACACACACTTTAGGGATGGTAGGGAAAATGTTAAATATTTGAAAGTTGCAAGGAAGCATGGAACCAGGTGGCTCACTGGCCGATACTGGGCACACAGTGCCTCACTGGTCTAAGGCTCTGTCTGTTATGTACCTGGGGATGGAGCTCAAATTCTTCTTTACATATCGGACATGGCTGCATGGAGTCCCCTTGCAGGAGTGATCTCTGCTTCACTCTCTCCCATTCATCTGATGACAGTGGCAATGGGGGAGGTGGCAAGAGGCCCAGTTTCTGGGCTGTAGGAAAGATGAGACACAATGTAAGCTCATGTATTTTAGCATACATAGTCACATGGAACTTTTAAGAGACAATCTGCATACAGATATTATAGGGAGCTTTATAGCAACCTTTCACAACACATAGTAAGGTGCTTTTTTATGGAGGTATGAAGGCAATGATAACATGTAAGTTCTCAAGATGACTTATGTCTTTATTATACAGAACTTGGTATTATTCTGAATGTTGAATGGTTTTCAAGCAAGCAGGATTGACATTTAGTTGTATAGAAGTTGAAGAAAACTTTTTTTTTTTGTCATTTTCCTTGTTTTTCACCTAGCTTAACTGTCAGGCTATAGCAGGGCCTTCTTCCACTTAGCCTTGCTGTCCTCACCGATGGCCTTTACAAAGTGCACATCAATCAATCACATGCTACCTAAGGATCTATTTCTTAAGTAAGAGGATTATAAGTACCCATCACATGAGCCTATATGCCATAGGGAGATTAAATTTGAAAATGTACCTCCAGCATCTCTGGGCACAGGGCTAGTAGCATTGTAAGTATAAACTACTATCTGCAATCTGCTAAATAACAGTAAAGGTACATTAAAAGAAATCAACCTAGCACAGAATGCAATCATAAAAGCACTCTTGGTCCTTGAAAAATTCATGGTAGAAGTATGAACATAGTCTGAAAGGCTAGAACATAAAGTTAATCTCACAGGGAATGAATATATTTTCTAGGTAAATAGACTATTATGTATTCCCAGGAAAAGTCACAGAACAGATGCTTAACGCCTGGGACTCAGTCATTTGGGATATGGAGAAAATCAAAAGGACAGTGAGGAGACCCAGAACTGAGAGCTGAGTAGCTATGAAAGCATTCATGTCAAATGAGAAGTAAACAGCAGTTCACAGGGACATTTGCATACAGTTGCCAGGAAACAAAGTCTGCAAACAGATGTTCTACCT
Organism: Sigmodon hispidus; assembly: GCA_004025045.1. Taxonomy (NCBI): domain Eukaryota; kingdom Metazoa; phylum Chordata; class Mammalia; order Rodentia; family Cricetidae; genus Sigmodon; species Sigmodon hispidus. The sequence continues at coordinate 437,578 of PVIH01000124.1, forward strand.
AAGATGCCAGGAAAAGGAAATACAACAAAGTGACAGAAACAGAAAGGAAATAACAAGGACAACAGCAGAAATTCCAAGAAAACAGGAGTCCAAATGAAACCAGAAGCAACAGTAGGTATTAATCCAACATGTCTTTTTCTCCAAAGAGACATTTCTAATGAAATTATCTAGATAAAATGCAAAGGACAAGGAAAAATATAGAATAAGAAAAGGAAATAATCATAAATTGCATGTTCAAGATTGGGGAAATGGCTCGGCCAGTTAAGTGCCATCCACATAACCATTGATTCTATCACCAGCATCCATGTAAAAGATGTGTACAGTAGTATGTGCCTATAACCCTAGAGCAGGTAAAGCAAAGAGAGCTTGCTGGCCAGCCAGTCAGGGTCCACTGGTGAGCTCTAGTTTAGTGAGCTGAGGAAGAAATTGATACTAGCCTCTGGTCTGCACATGTACATGCCTACACCTGTGAAAACATACGCAAACATTCTGTTAAGACCACCTATATTCCAAACTCACCTGATAATAGAGGCCATTTCACTAGATAATTAGATCATTTCACTAGAGTTACTTCTGGTAAAAATATACCAATACTAAAACCATGAGGAGAAGAAACAAAAGGCTGAGTTGAGCCCAGATCCATTAGGTTCAGGGCCTCTCCTGCCTTGAGTTAGTACCTACCATACTGGGCAATGAGCTGAGCCCTTATTTATTCTTAGACCACTGATGGGCCTATGACTTACTGTAGGGGAAGTAACCTGTGCTGTCAAGGACCAGATTCCAAACTGCACAAACCTGTATTTGTAATAACACCCCAGAACAGCAGAGCTGAGAATAGACTTTCCTGGAGAAAACCCATGACAAGGCTTTCTCTCAAGGTGCTTGTCTCTCTTGGCTATTCTGCACTTCTAACCAAATGTGACAACTTTCTGCTCCTTACCTCAGCAGCTAAAGGAACAAAAGTGGTACAGAACTGATAACTGCCTGGCAAGGGCGTCTCCTTTCTGTGCTCTGCAGGCCTATGACGACCTCCTGTCTTTGTCCACTACAGTTACACAACAGCCCTAACCAAACCTAGTTTCCATACCTAATCTCTTAGAAGTCTTTTAATTCTAGTTTCCCGGTGTAAAATGATGTCAGACTTACAAAAGATTGGAAGAATTGGTACAAAGAGTTCTATTCCATGCTGCTACAATGATGGAAACCAGGGATGATGCTGAGCTAATTATCCACTGAAGCTATGCTCCCTTGTCTGCTGTTGCGCTACCTGGAGTTTCAGTGATTCACAGCTGACTACCATCTGAAAATATTCCATGGAAAAGTCCAGACATAATTCGTAACTTTTCAGTATTTTCTCAGTCTGTGCTCCATCCCTGTCTAGTGTATCAGGCTGTATATGTGATCTGCCCTTTGTTCCTCTGTTGTTATCTTGGTGGCCAGTAGACTGTAGCAGTTCTTAGGGTTTGTTGAAGCTTCAGAGGAACACGGCAGAGATGCCAGCCACTCAGATGTGCCCAAGAGAGGAAGTAAAGGGTTTCCTTCAAGTGAAACAGGGGAAAGTTCTTGATTTCACAGAAAACAATTATATGCTGAGGTTGCCAAGATAAGGCCTAATCTTCTCCCCACCAACTCTAAATATGAAAGAAACAGATTCATGAGAATTTTACAGTTTTGATTCTGAAATAGCCATCTAGGGCCCTGGTGGGAGCAGAGGCAGGAAGGATGAGTTTAAGCTTGAACTACAGTGAGGCTTTCTCTCAAGAAAAAAAAAAAAAAAAAAGCTATGGCCTCAGTGTCTGACAGGGATTTCATCCAATTAAGATGAAAAGGCATTAAATTTGTGGATGATATTTAAATAGATTTCAAAGTGTCTCACCAGAAAGCACTTAGCCTGTGAATTTTTGGGAAGGGGTCCCCTGGAATGAAGAACATCAAGGCATTTCAAGTGAGGGATCGTTACCCAGATTCAAGGAAAGGTTTGGGCTGAAGAGTATGAGCATTACTGCTGGGTCTGTGACTAATGGAGACACCACTGCTTCACCTGGAGTGAGAAAGCCGCTTGAGGAGGATGGATACCACCTGAAGATAGTAGTCTCCAAGTCAATGCAACAGTGCTCTTCTACAAGATGCTGGATGGAAACCACAGTCACAAAACACCAAGGTGCAGACACAGACCTAGAAGCCCAGTACTCAGGAGGCTGAAGCAAGGAGACTGAGAGTTGAAGGCCAGCCTGGGCTATACAAGGAGATTCCAAGGTCAGCAAAATATGCAAAGAGGGAAGAAGGGCTTAAATACACAAGCACAGAGCAACTCTGGCATTATTTGGAGAGTCACAGGGCTCACAATAAAGCCAGGCACATGGTACACACCTAGGAATTCACTCACAAAAGCAAGTCCCCTCCCTTTAAGATTATTTCTGACAGCCATCTTGTTTATGGAACAGTTCCACCAATACTTCATCTCCGAAGTGAAAAACAACCTTGGCAGACCAAGAGTTGGCATTTAAAACCTTATTAACAACACATTTGTCTGTCAGCATCTGCTAATAAAATAAAAATGTTAAGGGTATATTTTTACCCCCAATGCACTACTGCTTCTGTTCTTTAAGTAGAGTACCATCCAGTTTGAGGATGCTACAGTGGTTAATTAGAATCATGCCAAAGGATGACCAGATTAGCTTACCTAAAGTTAGCGGTGGTGGTGTGGGATCTAGAACATACTCCTTTTCTGGATCTTCCACTTTGGGGCCCTCTGTAGTTTTTCTAAGCCCAGTATCAATTATGGCCGTTGTGTCTCTTTTGCGAGATTTTGATTTGTTCTCATTCTTTTGCACTTTTGTCTTACAAGGGTCTGCTACCGAGAGATGTCCAAGTTGAAGATCGTGTAGAATGTGGTCCTGTAAGGCAACTGCACTGACTGCTAAGTTACCTTTTTTAGATGAACGACCCTGGGAAGTAGGAGATGGGGGTTGTCTTATTTACTGGAACAGTATGTAACATACATCTTTTAGAGAAAAACCAAAGCTTAGTGCTCCACTGATGGCATATTATCTTATCAATGGGAAGGAATGCCAGAGCCATTATGCCCAAGACAGTAACCTCCAGACTCCTGTGTTAGAAACAAAGGACACCCTTTTATTTAATTCTTGAAGCCTTAATTATAAACCAATAAATTCAAACATGTGTGTGCCTAAATAAACTTCTGCTATTCTGCTATAACTGAATTAGACTCCAGGCAAACATTATGCTCTTAAGCATAAGCTCTTAAAGCATTTCCTGCAGGACAAGGTCTTTGAGTCAGGAGAGGCCTTCAGGCAGCACTTAGTGACATACTGTCTGTTACCCACACCACACACACCTCCTACTTACAGCTCTTCATAGACACAAGGTTTGTAAACTATTTTTATACTCAGAGAAGATCCAGTTAGACTACATCCATGAGTGAAACCATGGGTCGGTTTTGAGGATGGTGGAATACCTTATTTTTTAACATGCTCAATCAGGAAACACTGTGGCGTGGCTTCAACCAAGTCTAGCATCACATTACAATTCTTTCCATTCTTCCACTGTGAACAGAAAGTGAGAGTGTTCAGAAACATTCATTTCTCTACTAGTGCTATAGAGATGTTGCTATCAGGAATGCCAGCTACAGGGCAGGATGGAGTTAGGCCTTCCAATGAACAGTCATAACTCTCAATCCATCCCTGTCCTCCAAGATCTTAGCACAGTGCTGGAAAGAATGTGAATACAAGAACAAGCAGCAAAGACTCAGACCAAAATCAGGTACTAAGTAAGTGAACAACCCTTAAAGATGACATTTAAGTCTTCAAGACAGAAATAACCAGGTTAGATAACATGAGCAAAAGCAAAGATGCTCAGGAACCCAGCATTGTGTTTGCTTTTCAAGGAGAAAGGAAACAATGAAGAAGTGGGTATGAGGGGCATGCTGGCTGCCTTTAATCTGGCCCCCACACAAGTGGGTAGAATATGGGGACAGATTCACTAGGTCCAAACCTACTTTTGGCTTTTTGGAGTAAGCTATGCAAACATCTCTGGTTCAGTTTTTACATCTATAAAAAAACCCACAAAAACACTGACATTGCAGGATTATTATACAAAAGAATAATACATCCTAAGAGCTTACAAAGGACTGTTCTGCACAAGATACCCTGTAAATGGTTTCTGCTGCTCCAATTCCCTTAAAAGCTGAGGAAAGTACTTGGTATTGTCCTCTTTAGTTTTGGGACCATGGTGTTATATTTTTTTCTTTCGGCAATAATTTTATTAGTACCTTGTGAATTTTATACACTTATGTACTTAATAAATTTATTTATTTCATGGTTTTATTTTTATTATGGCAAAAGTCCGCATTATTCTACAGTGGAGAGAAACAGCACCTTCTAAAAAGCAACCTAGGGAATAGTGTGGGACTAACTTTAATACTGGCAGGGCAGTTGTCTCCCAAGCATGCATAAGAGGCCCTCTATTCTAACCCCAGCGCTATAACAATTTAAAGAGTATAGGAAATTGAGTTCCATAGGAGTAATGTGTGCGTTCCTGATTGAAGACTAAGAAAAGAACCAGGGGCTGATCAGATCCTTCAGCAACCTAGATAATTTTCACTATCCTCTTCTCCTTGTTCATTTTCTGTTCTGGCATGGGGATCTATAACGAAGTTTATATTCAATGTTCCATGCCATGGCCTGACTGGAAAAAGACATATAAAATACTGATTGCCATCATTTTCCAAGTTTAAAATGCTTATAATTCAACATAGACTAAGTGTGCATCATACCAAATATTGTCTAATTTTCAACACGATTCATACTATCGTTAATCATAGGTTGCTATTTAGTTTACAATTTCACCTAGTTTTTATTATACCATTGTGATTAATATCAAGGTAAGAGCATTAAAAAACTGCCTCATCAAAGTCCCATAGTATCAGCAAATTTCGTAATAATAATAAGAAAATGCTTGAAACGTGCCAGTCCAGCTGTGTATGAGAAAATATAAAGGGGGAAGAGGTGACCCGTTAGTCTGGCAACAAGAAAGCAAGCGGTAAACTTAACCTCTGCCAGGCATTTACAGCCACAACAGAAAACTGCCTGTTTGTGAATCTCGGTTTGCACGTGGTTAGGAGGTTGTGCCAGGCAGGAAAACACATGGTGACAAGGCATTTGTCAATTGATACACACATCAATAAAATGCACACGAGACACGGAATATTAGTTTAAAATACTCCTGTAGGGCCGAGTGATGTCGTTGGACATGACCCATGAGATCCCCCATCAAACAGCGACCCAGACCTCCCGAGACACCCATACCTCCGGCCCCAACACCACCGGGCGTCCGGGCTTCCCTCACCCGCCTCTCCACCTGTAGGTTGCCCTGTCTCAAAAAAACGGCTTCTTGTTACTACGGCAACCAAACACCTCCCCCGCTCTTCGGAGTGCGCATGCTCGCAGGCGCCTGGTGCTCCCTGCGCACGCCCGCTGCGCGCACCGGTAGGCTGGGCCCCAGACGATCTGCGGGAAGCGGGCACGCTTACGTCATGGCCCCGCCCCTCCCGTGTCGTCAGCGGGAATCCGATTACGTCATCGTGAGGCTTGCACCGCGGGCGTGCAAGGTGCGGAGTGCCTAGACACTCCCATTCTTCCTAGGCTGTCTGCGGAGTGTCTAGCATCCTTTCCGCCCGGCGCACTCCAGCGTGCGGAGGGGGTGCTGTTTCGTGCGACTTTTCGCAGTGGGTTTGCTGTCGCCCCCCCACTCGGGAGATTTCTTGGCTGTTTGGCATCCGGAGCACCCGGCCTCCTCGTGTTATCTCAGGATGACTGCATTGTCTAGCCTTGGCTCCCGGTAACTGACCTGATAGTCCCGGTCTGTTGTGCATTGCCGTGTGCTGGCCTTTTCACGTTCGCCCCTTCCTCTAGACTTCTTCCTAGCCCTAGGGTCTCCCATGGCTGCTCTGAAGACCAAGGGGAAGGTGGAGAGAGCTATTCCTATTCCTGACCACTCAGCTCTCGGTGACACCACCTACCCTCTAAATCTGAACTCCCTTGCTGTCCATTGAACCAAGCTTGAACACCTGGGAACTTTTAAAAGTCTCTTGCTTCTTGATCCCAAAGCAGAAGTGTGTATTGATTTTTTTTTTTCCAGCCTCGAATGACATTTTTGTTGTAAATTCATTGGAATAAAACTCACCTGGAAGTTCCAAGAAAACACAAGAATGCAAAGTTCTCCACCATGTAAAGTCTGTAGCAGTCACTGAGCCGGAAGATTGCTCTTCTGTCATAAAGTCCTTAAAGTTGATATAAATCTGGCATACACGATATATCTTTGGAACAATACCATTTTAAGCTCCACTTAAAAGTTACGACTTCTTGGCAATGCACTTTCTGAACTGGCTCTTACTGTTTGAAGCTTGTAAAAGATTAAACTTTGAAAAGTCCAATTTACAATTAGTTTTAAGTTAGGAGTTTTCACATGGTAGTTCAGGAATTTTTGAGGAAGAGTCTAATTTTAGCTGTGTTACAGTGAATGATGGATTTAGAAAAGCAGTAAGGCCACCTTTTGCTGTCTTAAGACAGTCTTTATTGAAGCCTACGTGAGTAAAGCTTTGCTAGACCTAAGCTTGAACCTCATTTTCTAAATGTCTGTTTTTTGGCAAGTCATTTTATTTTCCTAAACTATAGATTTCTAATTTACAAAAGAGGCTTACTAAATCCTGTCCCTGGACATCTATCCCCCGAGAAGTCCTGGACGTTCTTTTGTGAGTGAACATGGGTCCAATCAACTAATTAGAAACTCTGATCCCCGTGATGATGATGACATCATCAAGGGGGAGGGTACGTGACCTAGCTGGGCCAGTCACAGGAACTCAAATGGGCTGGGGGGAGGGGTTTGGAAAATTCCTTTAATTCTTCTTACTGAAGGTAGAAACATGAAAAGACACGAAGCTGCAGCTGCAGCCACTCCATTAGCATCTTAGGGGAAGAGCCTGGAGGTGTGGGGCCACCAGGTGAACCTTAGAAGAGGGATTACACAGGAAATGGCAGAACTGGCGTTTGGACACAGTCCAAGATGAGTGATGTAGTTTGAGCCCCAGAGCTAGCCCCTGCGTCATCCATCGTGGGTCTGGTTTTCTGTTACTTGGAGCTGGAAGAGTTTTAATGAATATAGGGGTTCTATTACCATCTAGGACTGTGATGAAATTAAAACATAATATTGTTTGTGAATTGCTTTGGACAGTGACTACTAATCCTTCTATTGTGAGGTATTTCTTTCCAGCTTTATAAAGTTCTAAAAAAATACCATTTTAAAATTCCCTACCTTATTCAAATAATTAAAATTTTGTGATGTCTTGCTATCCAAAATAATTTGACCATCCTTCAGTTAGTCATAAAGGTTTTTCCTTAGTTTTTTGATTGAAAAATTAACCTTGTCATTATTACTTTGCTATAGGGTTTCTCCTCTATCGCCTTAGGAGGAGTCTCTTATGTTCCCCAGTGTGATTTTGATTTCTTAGGACCTAAGACATAGGTTAACTTATTCTCCTGACTTAGTGCCATGAGTATCTGGGACTACATATATGAACCACTATGTCTGGCTTATGTTTTTATTTAAACATTGCGTTTGCTGCATCCCACAAATTTTGAAGACAGGAGGCTTCATTTTCATTTCATTCAAAAATATTTTTAAATTTTCTTTGGAGTCCAGTAACATGGTACTATGTCCTGGCCAGTGCAGGTACCTACCAAAAGGATTCCCAGCCCCTTTACCTATCCCTTACAGCATCTTGTGAATGTAACTCTGTGTCACTCATTCTTCTTACCGTTGTGAGCTGTCAGTTCTCCTTTTCATTGAACCAATGAAGTCTGGAAAATGGAAAAACAGACTAGCTCTGACTTTCTGTCCTAAATTATTTTCTTTTCCTCTGAAGGTTGTCTCTGGACAGTCCTTGAAAGTCAGATAGTCAGATCTTCTGGTGCCAGCTTGCCAAACTTTCCATTTGTTAAAAAACGTTTTTTTTTTTTTTTTTTTAAGACAGGGTCTCACTATATATTCATGAGTGGCCTGTAACTTGTTCTTGTAGCCTAGTCTGGCCTTGTCTCCTTTTTGATGGCAAAGAATTCATGTGTGCACCATCATGCTCAACATTTCACATCATTTTTAAAACAATTCTTGGAGGTAAAATCCAAGGAGATCACTCTGCTATCACACAGTGAATGGCTAGCTGAGTCGCATTTGATGTTCACAGTGTTGTATAACTACTTTCTTTAGTCCTAAGATTTCTGTACTGAACAGTGGAGATAATCCCATATACTTGTAGCAGTGCCTGCCCCATCCCAGCTCCTGGCAGTTGCCAATTTGTATTCTATGTCCATAGACTTAGATATTACATAACCTTTGGTGTCTGTCTTCTTTAATGTGGTGTTTTTGAGGTCCCTTGATATCATAGCATGTACCATTTATATCACAATGGATTATATGATCATATGTTGACAGACACATGTCTACTTGTCTGTTCTTATCAGTTCTGTGTATGTGAAATCACTGGTCAGTGTATGTGGCTATCAGACTGCTTTTCATAGCAGTTGCTCCACATTTTGTTCTCACAAGCAAGGTCTCAGGCTTACATGCTTCCAGGTCTCTCCCAACACTTGTTTTCTACTCTTGTGTTGATGTTGAGGCAGGCTTATTACCTAGGCTTGCTCTGAACATGCTCTTTCTGCCTTAGCCTCCTATGTGGTAGAATTCAGATATGAGCTACCATGTATGGCTTCTACTTAAAAAATCCTGTTAGTTAAGAGATGGTATTATGGTTTTTGTATCTCCCTAGTTACTGTGATATGGTGTATCTTCATGGTCTAGCCCTTGAGTAGGAAGTGCCCTACTGTTAAATTTTTGATCCATAGATTCTGGTTGGACATTCTCATTCTTTTGATGGGCTATCCAAGACAATTTTCATTTCTCTTGCAGTATTTTCAACTTGTATTTCCTTTTAATTTTCGTTCAGTGCCTCAGTTGTGGCTGTGATATCTTGTGATTGCCCAGAAATGCTTTCTTATCTGAAATCCTCTGTCCAGATTTAGAGGCCAGACTTTAGAATTGTAATATTTGGAGTAATAATGACCTTAGAAATGGACAAAGATCAAGATATTGCAAAGTAGGGGAGTGGTGAAACATCTGGACATACTAACAGGGCATGTAGGGGAGGAACTGAGCCCCAAGACTTCAGAGGACAGGGGGTGGGGGGGAGGGCAAGGAGGGTGGCATGTGCTTAAAAAGAGCAGTTTGGGCCATCCCCAAGCATGAGAAATGTGTGAAGACTACAGGTGTATTGGCCCCAGGTATATAGATTCTAGGGTTATAGGTGCCTGGAGTATGGGCCTCAGGTATGTAGACTCCAGGTGTATAGACCCTAGGGGTCTGTGTCCCAGGCATGTGGACTATAGATGTGTAGACTCTAGATATATAGACCCCAAAAGTGTGGACACTGGTAGTGTCAGCTTCAGGTATATGGACTTCAGGTATGTGGACCCCAGGTGTGTGAACTTCAGATATGTAAGGTTTAGGTATAGAGATCTTGAATTTTGACCCAGGAGTGTGGACTCCTTAAATGAAGACTCTTGGTATGTAACCTACAAATATGTGAAATCCAATTGTGGAGACTTCGGAGTATGTGGGCTTCAACTATGTACATTCCAGATGTGTAGAGCTCAAGGTATGTGGGCCTCAACTGTGTGCGTGCAAGTGTGTGGACTGCAGGTATGTGGACTCTAAGTGCATTTTCATCCCATTGGATATAGGGCCTTTAGGGTGAAGTCTGGGAATTGAATATATGAAGTTAGAAAGAAGAAATGTATTCTGCCATATTGCAGCAGAGTCTTCCTTCATTGGCTTAGATATAAAAAATATTCAGAGCTGACAAGATTGATCAAGTGGGTGAAGTGCTTTTGTGTAAGGTTGACCATCTGAGTTCAATCCCCAGAACCCATGTAAAGGTGGGAGGGGACAATTCCTGAAGTGTCCTCTGACCCCCACATTGCATGTCACATACACAACACACGCTATAATGATAAATGTTAAAATATTTTGAAGGGGAGGAGGATTTAAGGTTTATAATAGAAAGTTCAATCATAACTTTTAAAATGTGTCTATCATTGTAAAACAGAAGTGAGCATGAAAAGCCAGGTTACCATGTTTCACTTTTGCACAGCTCAGAACCATTCCTTTTTATTTTCATGGTTGCTATTTGTGCAGGGCTTCTAACATATTTTTGTCCTTTGTCACTCATTAGCATAATAAAAAAAGATGGGCCAATAACTCTGGTACCCCAGTTTGCTATTTGCCTTTTTTTGGGTCTATGTTTCTAAATGTGTATGCTAATGCATATGTTAGAATAAGGTGCTGTCATATAATAGAGTTTGGTTGTGCAAAGAAAAAGACAAGGGGTGGTGGTGTAGCTCAGTGATAAAATATTTGTCTAGCATGTGCAAGGCCCTACTTTTCATCTTTAATACCACAAAGAAGAAAGAAGAGAGATGGAGAGAGGTGCTTCAAGTCCAGACTGGATCACTTCCTCAGTGTGTGACATCTTGTTTATCCTTTATATTTCAAATGAAGAAATGATTTCCATCTTGCAGAGCTTTGTAAGGAGTGAGTAAGATCATATGTACTGCATTCAGCAAGAGATGAGCATGTGCTAATGGCATTCTTGACAGAGTGTGGCGGTCCAGGTGAAGTTACTGCCATTCCAGCTCTGTCTGATGCTGTTCCTTGTGGAGAGCACCTGTAGTTGAAGCTCACAGGGAAAGCCACTGGTTGTAGAAGCATTGTTAATCATTGCCAAGGCTGGTGATATAGTCTGGTCTGGGAGAGATGCACCACAAATTATTTCCAACCAAGAAAATAGTGCGTTAGCATGTTTGATTTGAATGTGTACTATTCAACTTAAGCTTTACAATGAGCTTTGTACAATAGCAGGTTTGAAGCCACAGTTCTTTGAACATTTGGAATTTCAGAACTTGTGGTATGTGAGCTCTATTTACATCTTTTCCTTCGTATTTCAAACTCCTTGTTTGAGAATGTAGAAAGTTCTATCATTTCAGACATCAGAATTAGCATTGAAAACATGGGATTCTTAATCAGGTTGATGAAAGTAATTTATTGTTTGCTGTGTCAAACATGGCATTCTATTTGTCACATTGTGGTCTGTGTGTCTTTCTAGAAGCTTTTGACTTTGATCTAAGTCAAAGTACAATCAGTAGCACAGATGACAGCACAAACCCCCACAACACCAGTGATGTGCATTGTCACTCAGAGACTCTAAACCAACAAGTACAGAGATGCAGAGTAAAAAGCTACCTGACTTTAAAGAGGCGTGTGCGTTCTTGTGAGAGCAGAGACAAAGGTGTGGAACAATTTATTGGTTAAAGATTGGGTTCACTGTGTGCAGTCAAAAGGCGCCTCTTCAAGGCCAGATTCTGGTCCTCGCCTGCATTTTTAGGTAAACACTGACATTTAAAAGACCTTGCAGAGCCAGGCTCCCAGCACATAAAAGAGGCTTTCTTAAACTGTCATCAGAGTGGATTTTAGAACGTGCTTTTAATACTTACAAGGTTGATGTTTGCCTTTTAAAAATGCTATTTGAGATAGCTTTTTATTTAACTTTCACCTCGGCATGCCTTTTACCTGGTTTGTAGCAGCATTAAGGAAACTTACCTTGTTGTGAGACCAGACAAAGATTTAGAAAAATGTTGCACAATGTGACCTTTTAAAAGTCAGGGCTTAAAAAAAAAATCCTTGTTTAAACACTATAAAAAACTAGATGAAAAACAAAGGTATATAATCTCAATCTGAACATTGGGTCTCAGATTCTTTTATCGAGTGGAATTGATTATTCTGCAAGATTGTTTCTCAGCACAGCTCTTCTACTTCTGTCTTTTTTCTAGTTCTAAACAAATAATTGCTGAAATCAAGAAAATGTTAAAGAGACGGGGATGGGAGCCTTTATATGTCTGTGAGTCTAACTCCTGTGTGGTGAGCCTCAGATACTGCTTTTGCACTCGTCTGCATTTGTAGAGGTAGCAGGAACTTGAGCTTGTGTATTGTGGTATTACCAGAAACAGTGGGCAGCACCTGCAGCATAATCTGCTTAAGTACTCACTACCATTCCTTATGTTTCATGCTCTACGGTAAGAGAGGTCTATTAGCTTGCTTTGATGTATCTATGCTTTTAAAGTCAAATATATTGAGGGAAAAAATACATATTCCTTTTCCATTTCCCAGTTCTGTGACAAATGCAGTCACATAATCGCCACCATACTCAAACTTTACAACAAAACCACTGCCACAGAGATGTTCTCTTAAGGTTACTTGTGGTTCCTCCCCATTGTTCCTCGCTTGTTTGAACTGCCTGTGGCTTTGCCTATCCACACTGTTACATCCAGGAAGATTTATAATATGTAACTTATGAAATCTGGCTCTTCTCCCTTGGCAGAATGCATTAGAGATCCTTGCATGCTGTTACATGCACGCACAGCTTTATGTTGCTAAGATTAATTCCATCATGGACTGCATCTCACTTTGTTTATTCCTTTGCTGGTTGATGGGCAATTGATGCTTTCCAGTTTGGGGAAACTGCAAGCAATTCACTAGAAACATTCCTGTACTGACTTCTATATGAACGTGTGTTTGCATTTACGTACACGAGTTTTTGAATTCTATGGTCGGTGTGTTTAAGTTTGCCAGGTCAATAAGATATTGCCACGAGTTTCAGGTGCTTTATATACTCATTAGGATGCAGTACTGTTAATTTCCCCTCTCCTACTTTCTAATAATGTATAATGCACAGGTTCATCCAGCTTTGTATCTACAAGACGTACAATGGTGCTGAGGCCTCTTTGTCAGCCAGCCATGCGCTCTCATTGATGATACATTTGTTCAATCCTTGCGCCCATTTTTTGAAAAATGAAGTTATTGTAGTTAATTTTATTATTTTTTTGGATACAAGTTCTTTGTAGTAAAGGGAATATGTGTTGTTTTCTTCCAGTCTATGGCAATATGTTTTGTTTTCTTAACTGTCTTTTGTTGAATAACATAAGTTTGGGGAAGTCCAGTTAATCAGTTTTGTTTTTTTATGGATTGATTTTGATGTCATGATTTCTTTTTATGACTTTTAAAAGTCTTTCTGGGGCTGGAGAGATGGCTCAGAGGTTAAGAGCACTGGCTGTTCTTCCAGAGGACCTGAGTTCAATTCTCAGCATCCACATGGCAGCTCACAACCATCTATAATGACATCTGGCACCTTCTTCTGTTTACTGTATACATAATAAATAAATAAATCTTAAAAAAAAACCATTTAAAAAAAGTTTTTCTGAGTAATATCTTGCATTTATAGATACAATACATTTCAGTTATTTTTTTTCCATTAGGTTTCAGTTTTCATTTAAGTTAGTTTCTGTGAGCATCCAGTTGTCCTAGCAGCACTGGTTGGAACCAGTCTTTACCTTGGACTGCCCTGTGTCTTCAGTCAAATGGCTATGCCTGTGAGGTTGGTTTTGAGTCTGTTCTGCTCTGCTGACAGGTGTTTCCTCCACCCTCTTTGCTGCTGCTATCTAGCTGATAACTGTTTGCCGCAGCTAGAGAGCAATTATCCACTCTGCTGTGGGTGTCTGCCAACTCATCTTGTCACTTGTCCTTAATGCTCTCGTGTCAAACACCCCACAGTTGTTTAACAGTCTTAGCGCCTTTGTTTTTCCATTATCAGTTTGGGATCAGCTTGAATGTATACACAAAAGTTTTTGAGGGTTTTTTTGTTGAAGTGAATTCACAGGTTGCTTTGGGAAATGAAAAGATGAGAGGTACCTACCTCTCTCTGGGGCACTAGGCAGGTATTAGATAATGTTGAAGCACTGTTAAAATATGTTGATTCAGTATTTATATTAATGATAATTTCTTTAAAGTTTTTTTTTTTTACATCTATTTATTTACTTTGTGTGTGTCACTGTAGCTGTGGAGACAGAGGAAAAGTAGAAGGAATTGGTTCTCTCCTTCTACAACATGGGGTCTGGAGATAGATTCAGGTTCTTAGGCTTGGCAGTAGGTGCCTTTACCCACTGAGCAATCTCAGTAACCCTACTGGTAAGTTCTTTAAGCACTTAATGTAAGCATTCCTTCTGATGTTTCCATTCCTGTAACAACAAAAACAGTGGTGGGGGGTTGGGGTCAGGCACTTCTACTACCTATTTGGAAGCTCCTGGATCCTTTCTAGCTACATGCCCTGACTCTCTTAAACAGAAGAATTTTCAGTCTAAACTATTTGGATTACTCGTATGGTCATTTTGATTTTGAACATTCTATAGATGTCTTAAGGAAACTGAACTGCAATGGTAGGGGGTTGTGTTGCCTTCTGAAGGTAAAGTCCCAGCCAGGATGGTTTCAGTTTGCACTGGACATTTGCTGTCACAGCCATGGTGGTGGACGCTAGACAAACCTTCACCTAGAGCAATGGTTTCCAACCTTACAATACTGTGACCCTTTAATTCAGTTCCTCATGCTGTGGTGCCCCCAACCATAAAATCATTTCATTGCTACTTTCTAACCGTAATTTTTACTGTTGTGAATTGTAATATAAATATCTGTGTTTTCTGATGGTTTTAGGCGACCTCCATGAAAGGGTCCATAGACCCCCCCCCCCATAGAGGTTGCTACCCACAGGTTGAAAGCGAATAATCTGGACCAAAGAGGGAACACTTCCTCTGATGACTTGGCAGAGGGGCTGCTGTGTCCCATGCAAAAGAGAAATTGCCGTGGATTGGTACAAACACAGACTTTATTTGCAAACACACATTCTTGGGTACTTAGGCAGGCAGATCAGCTCATTTTGTGATACTGCTGGAAGATTGTCTCCTGTGCTACCGCTCCACTGTTGCATCATTTCACCCAACAAATGGCTTCTCTTGTAGTCTTTTTTTTTTTTTTTTCCTTTTTGTCTACTTTTAGTAGAGGAGGTTAATTTGGTAATAGGAAGAAAGAAGTATCAGAGACAGCAGAGCAGTACTGATGGCATGGGTAGTAAAGAAGCGGAAATAATGACATTTAACCACTAGGCAGGATGAATTGCAAAAGCAGTGAGACAGCCAACTCTGTTTGCAAGCTGAAGAAGAATCGGAATTGAGTGATTGGCAGGAAGATCTGCAAAAGTGGTGAATGTTTGTTGTACTGACAGCTGCAAAAGACCTGGAACCGTAGTGTTTGGGGCCCATGTCAAGAGAAGCAACAGCAGCAGCAAAGAGCACCCATGGCTGCTTTCTAAATGGCAGGCAGCATCTATGAAAGCAGCCGAGGCAATAACAGGCAGGTGAACAGTTTTGTGGAAGCAGAGAAAGGTTAGTAACTGTGGCTGAAAAGGATAGAAGGCAATAAAGAGCCAAAGAAGAGAAACTGAAATCTTGGTCACTAAAAGGATTTCAGAGAGCTATGAAGCCAAAGGTCTCAGAGGCCAAAGGTCTCAAACATCCCAGGCCCTTAAGCTACAATGCTAACTGCTGCCTAGGACACAGAAAATCCTAACTTCCTACACCTACTGATGAGCTGAACACTTGCAGAGCCAAGGGTGCCTTTAATGGAGGTCTTCTTGAGAATTGTTGTAGAGTTGCTACCAATTCCCATGGGATGCAAAGGCTACCAAAGACTAGCACTTAAAAGAGCTTCACCCTGTGCACCTGCCTTTTCATCTTGCAAAAGGATCCCACCAAGCTGACTGGCAATGTAATTGCCGGCCACAAAGAAACATCTGTTTTGGGGGCCTAGGCAAGAGGGTGAACGATGGTGATGATCAGTACCTACACTCTGTGGGTGACCTGGTTTTACTTCAGTTGTCAACCACTATTGTTACCCTCTGCCCGAGCCTCCTCTGTCTGGACAAACTTCTTATTATTTTGAAATTCTGTTCACTTTGGTCATTTTATTGTGAATCTTGATTTGTAGCTTGTAACGTCTCAAGTCTGATATTTGGTTTGACTATGGTCTGCATCAGAGCTGCAGTTTTTGCAGATTTTGATTTGGTAAGGGCTAAATACCTCAAAAACTCTTGCAGGATTGTAGGATATGTCACAGTAGTAGTTTTATATTGATTTCTGAGGTACCTTTCGTTTTAGGAACTTTGAGATGCCTGACACATGTCAGAGTGATCTTTGTGATCATTTCTGTGAGAACTTGAAACCTAGAGCAGACTTCTTTTTGAGGTCTTATGTAGGCCAAGCTTGCCTGTAACTGCTAATTCTCCTGCCTCTACCTCCAAGTTCTGAGATTACAGGTTTGTATTACCATGCCTGGATTATAGAGGGGATGATTGTACAATGAAAAATCCTAAAAGCAAATAACAGCATTGCTGTCTCTGTGCTTTGTTTCATGAGAAACTTTCTCTGAATAGAAAGGGAAGACATAGGGAACACATCTAGTTTTTAAAGAGCCACCCCTTGAATGTCTAACAATGAATGGGGCCAATGTAAGTAAGAAGATCAAGAAAAATGACCAACTTTCTTTGGTAATAATGCCTGGCCTTACTACAAACTAGGGGACAAAAAAAAAAAAATGGCTAGAGAATGGGCCTCTGAGTTTTATCATCATTCACCATCTAGAATTGTTTTGTAAAATGAAGAAGTAGGAAGAATTACCATATTCCCAGGCTTTTATGAAATTATACCTGGACCATCGACTGAAAGATTATGGTGGATGTGTGTAGCTGACATCTCTAAGCCTCCTGAGCTCATTGATCCCAAACCAGTGACCTAATGAAAGTCTTTTTATAAAACTGAAAATAGAATCCTTTTTATACAATGTATTTAAAATTTTTTAATTTAGCATGTGTGTGTGTCTCTCTGTGTGTGTCTGCCTCTGTGTGTGTGTGTGTCTGTATGTCTGTGTGTCTCTGTGTGTGTGTGTCTGTGTGTGTGTGTGTGATGTTTTCACACAACTGCCACAGAATATGAGTGGAGATCAGAAGACAACAGTTCCCTCCTTCTACTGTATAGTACCTGGGATTTGAACTTATGTCATCAGTCCTGGCAGCAAGGGAGCTTTACCCACTGAGCTATCTCATGAACCTTTATTTATGCTCTCTTGCACCAGTGCTTTTTACTTTTCAATGGATAAGTCTTTTCTTCATTAGACTCATACCTGAGGACTTATTTACTCATTTTTATTTGTTTATGGAGTCTTTTTGCCTTTGCCTTCCAAGTGCTAAGATTACAGACATACACTATTGTACCCAGATATAAGTGTTTTTTATTTAATTTTTGGTACTATTATATATGAAACTGTTTGATTAATATCTCTTTTGGCCAGTTAATTGTTAGACAGAGAAAAGATAATTTTTATGTTCCATTTATGTTTTACCAGGTATGTATTTTACTTGCTGAAGATCAGTATAGTTTATTGGAAAAGTCCTCCTGAATGTGTTCATTCATTCACTGTTTGTCTGATTTCCAGCAGTGTACTTGAATGTGTTAATCTCATTCACTATCTGATTGGCCAGTAGTATGCCTCGCTATGTTCATTCATTTACTGCCCGATTGCCAGCAGTGCACCTTAGTGTGCTCATTCACTGTCTGCCAACAGTGTACCTGAGCGTGTTCATTCATTTACTGTCTGTCTGATTGCCAGCCATGTGCTAAGCAAGGGAGAACAGGGTGAAGCTCATGTTAGGAGGAATTCATAGGCTAGTCAGCAGGAACAGATATTTAGGTTAATGTAGTTATCACCAGTGAGTTAGATTATGTACTCAAAAGACAAAATGTTCAAACAAGCCAAATACTCAGGGAGTTAGGGGAGGTGATAGAGTCATCCCAGGTTTATAATAAAGAATGGCTGTTTAGAAAAGGAGAGGATGATAAACCACGCCTCAGGGAGTTCAAGAGTGGAAGAAGTTCTATGATCTTCTGAGGTCATAAAAAGGGAAGGAGGAAAGGTGGAAGAGAGAGGGAGGCCTTGGAAGTCACGTATGGTCCAGCTTGATAACCTACTCTGTTCTTGAGGAGATGCAAAAAATACAACTTCTTCGAGAGGGGTCGGTGTGGCCAGAATGGTGTTTAGATAGACGACTTGGGGCTTTAAAACAGATGGCTTCCTCATTGAGCCAATAGCCTTCATAGGGACCATAAGGGCTTAGACAGATAGAGTAATCTAGCCCAAATGATCCCCATTTGTGGAGGACATAGAAGTCAGGGCATCATTGTGGGGAATGTAGAGGAGCAGAGAGATGGAGAGAGAAGGCATTTGGACCTTGATATAGGAGGTGAGAGAGAGAGCCTAGCTCTGTCTGAGGTGTTGATGTCTCATGTGTGGGATGGACTTTAGACATCAGGGGTCACAAGAGAAGAATAGATAGCTGAGGGAAAATACTGCCTTGCAAGGGAGGAGATTGATGGATGTGAAGTAAGGGGGATGCGCAGATGCTGTGGCTTTGTATTGAAGAAGTTGGGTTTCTTTCATTAGTAATCTTGAAGATTTACATGAACAAAAGCCTTTCTTAGAAATACAAAGTTCAGTATGAAGTTTCTGACCTGGCCTAGCCCTGAGATCTGGACCAGCAGTCTGAAATAAGTCAGCTACTTAGTCCCAAATAATCACACCAAGTCTTATATTAATTACATGCTGTTTGGCCTATGGCTCAGGCTTATTGCTAGCTAGCGCTCCCATCTTAACCCATTTCTATTAATCTGTGTCTTATCACATGGCTCGTGGCTTACCTGAGTTCCTTTACATCTTCCTCTCTCAGTGGCAGCTCACAGCATCTCTCCCTGATCCTGCCTTTTCTTCACCTTTATCTGTGTTTGGATTTCCTGCCTGCCTATAAGTTGGCTTGCCATAAGCCAAAACAGTTTCTTTATTATCCAGTGAGAATTCACACTGTACAGAAAGACATCCCACATTAACGGTGGCTTTAAAACATGCAGTGATGGACGACAACAACAGCTGGGTGTTGTAAGTTCTAGGTTCACACATCAGCAGTAGTAGTACATGATACTGTGAACAATTACTTTGGTCTCCTGAGTCATTGTAGTTACTATCCCTCCACATTAACTTCAGTGTGAGAATTTTGTAAGTTTGCTAGTTTAGTGTCATTTTTTTGTGGTGCAGGATTCAATTGCTTAGCTCTGGGAAGCCCCTTTCAACAGTTTTCCCCAAGCAAAACCTAGCTATATATGTCTCAGAGTTCTGCCTTCTAACTGCAGAAATAGCCATCAGGTAGCAGAGACTGGCTATACAGCTCCTATTTTATGGAGCTATTAACTCAGAGACACCATTACTGAAATGTAATTTTTATTATTACAATTAAAGACTGATTTGATTTTATGAGATCATGTATTTTTATTTTATGAAAATTTTATAGGTAAATTCAATTTAAAATATGACTTAATCTTTTAAAAAAAATATAAGCAAGCACAGCATTATAATTATGGTGGTCTCTTCTTGCAATCTGTTGTTAAAATTTTCCTGAAACCCATGCTTTGTAATTTGTGCCTCGAAGTAACCACAGAATAACTGACCAAAAGCCTCAGGCTATGAGGTTACAAGCCATTGTTGGCCTATTAAATATATCATATCTACTGACCAGCCTGGGCAAGGTAGCTCAGTGGTAGAGCACTAGCCATGCATAATGTGTTGGGCTCCGTCCCTAGCACTGCTTCCACAGCTAGCTATCTATCCATTCACCTTCTCCCACACATAGGCATATATTAAATGCATTGCTGGGTTTTTATTTTTTTTTTGCATTTTCAGGTGATTTCCTTTCAGGTAATTGTATTAGGAGTCCCCCCCTCCCCCCGACCCCTTGGCTCAAAGCAAATGTCTATTATTATTTTATTGTCTGAGCATCACAGAGTAGTAAAAATTGAAACTAGCTATTAAACATGGCAGCTTCTGTTTCTAACATTTCAGGAGTAGAGGGAGTTTAATAGTGCCTGTTGACCCTGTGTGCTTGTGTGAACTGAGCAAGAGGACTTAATGATTCTGGAAGTTTCTATGTAGTGCTTTCAGATTGTATGTTACTTTTCTTTTTGGGAAAGGAACATGTAAGTGTATTTGTCCTAGCTAGATTAAGCTGTTAGTAAACATGTCCCCTTTAAATTGGCTAATGAGGAGAACTAAGAAAGTACTTTGTTTTAAGTCACTGACACAAACATGGGGAGGACAGAGCCTACCTAGATGGACAGGGGTAAATCTCAGAGTCTATGTAGTTACTCAGCATGAATATGATTCTTTCTCTCATTTATTTTGGCTAACTCCCCCCACCTCTCTCACATGCCTTTTTGGAAAGGAAACCTGTTTTAACAATCAAATTAGCATAAGAACAAATACCACTGCTCACGAATGTGTACTTTTCCAGCATCTGGTCACCTTTGGTCACTAAGTTCCTTGGTGACTGGGTTGGTGAATGGCTGCAGACACCTCCATGTACAGGCTTCATCTTGGCTACACTGGAGGAAAATTTAGCTCATTGTCATTAGTGCCAGTGGGGAGAAGTTGTTCAGCTTTTGTGTCCTGGTCTGTGGAATAGGCAAGCAGCCTTGTAAGGCCTCCCTGGAGCAGGCCACTTTTTCCTGTGACTAACTACAAAAAGGAAGGAGAAAGGGATATTTGCTGGGAATGTTTTGGTCTTGGAAAGAGTTTCAAGTGTGAGACTTCGGGTTTTGACTGGCATGTGTCAGAGAAATACAGAGGAGCCAGAGTTGAAATGAAAGGCTTGACACCATTCAGTAGGATTTTTGACAGGTATGATTCCTTGGGGTCACTAAGGTGAGCTCTTCAGAGTTGGGGTTTCACACACAAGCATTGAAAGGGATGATGGTGGGATGTCCTGCATGCCAGTTCCACATGCAGTGCTAACATTTCCTTTAGGAGTTCAACATGGAAAGTGTCCCAGTTAGATAGTCCTTAGGTGAAAATTCTGCTTGGAGAATCAATCACAGGGACCTTCTCAGTCCTTTAAGGAGAAAGGGAATAACTGGTTAAGACAGGGCTGTGCAGGACCTGCATGCCTCTACTTGAGAGTTCCTAGACTCTGTCAGGTCATCTCTGTGTCCGAGCTCTTGCTAGCCACTGTGGTAGTGGGGTGCATGTAGAAAGGGTAGGTCCAGGGGTAGAGACACTGACTAGTGAGTTGGCCTTGGCTTTCTTGTGATGCTCAGTTTACCTGGGTCTGCTATATTTTCTAATGATGAGAACGGGAGATAGAAACTTGTCAGACATTTTAGGGTTAGGAAAGGAGCAGTTCTGTTTCATGCTCTGCTTCGCTGATGACCAATTTTCCCAGAAGATGGAACTGTTCTTGGGTCTATTTCTAGTTCTGTTTTGGTCCATGAAATACTTAAAAAGTCTAGGGGCACTGGTTCATGAGCTAGTTTCTTGGGTTTTGTTTATTTGTAGTCTTTCTTCAATGGTCACATAGTAATTTATAAGCACAGCTGCCTGGAAGCAGTGCATAACCACATGCTTATTGGTCTTGAAGGAGGTGTCCCTGGAACTTTCTTCTAGATCCTTGGATAGAAAGGCATGTGAGCAGTTTGTAGATGGGTTGACCAGTTCACCCCCATGCCTCAACCCAATAAAGCCATAGTAAGCCTTAGATAGGGATCCTCTGAGACAATCTTTTATTGGGACCTGCTTCTGCTTTGTAGGAATTCTCCTTCCTTTCTTCTTAAACTCTTGCCTATAATAAAACCAACCCTTCTATTATCTGTGAAATTCACTTTCTTTAAAAAAATTTGTGACACATAGAAGCCACTGCCCTGGAGTAGCTTTGGGGACCTTTGATTATCTGGTTTACCTGTAAGATTTATTATTTATCTGATCTTTAAAAGATTCCATAGAATTCAGTGGCTTCTGCCTCCTCCCTGTTTCACCAGAGGACAAGAGTTTAAAAAGTGGGGAATATATTTTGTTCTTACTTTGTAGAGTCTGGGGTTTTTCTAACCTTGTGTTTCTCAGTCCTAAGGTTGTGAGCCTGAATTTGGGGATTGTACATATATTTCATAGGCTTGTTTTAGAAAATCATACACCATGAATGGAGCAGAAAGCCCAGGATTTTACCAGCTAGACAAATTCAGTCTGTAAAAAATTATCATCATTGGCACTTGTCATAAATTTACCTGAAGTCTGCTATGCTTTTGCCCTGACCAGCAATACCTAAAGGACACTGCTAGCTAAAGGTACAGTTAGAAGTTAAACTGAGAAGGGATGATCACTCTGAATGTCCACCAGGAAATAGCCCACAGGGAAGAAGAAGTTTCATCTCATGGTCCTGGATCACCCCAGACCAAGAGTCCCAGCCCTGGAGTTGGATGTACAATGTCTACTTTTTTTTTTTTTTGCCATCATGACCTGTAGTCTCCTGTAGCTGTGTCATTACTTATGTCTGCCCTAATTATTGCAAAGATTTTCATGAAAATTGAGTTAGAGCACACTGTGAACCTTTAGGTTGTTATTGAACTCTAATAACTTGGTTTGATTCAGTTCTATAGATGTCACTTAGTACTTCCTGTCATTCCGGAAGTCCTAGGCCATGCAGATGAAGAAGATAACCTTTGCCATTGCGACCAGGGAAACACACCAGGAAGCCCTCATGCACAGGGCCTTGCAGGAAGGGAGGTATTGGCACAGTGTTCTGTGTGAATTTGAAGAGGATGATTAGAGACTGACATGCTGAAATCTAGTTACTAGAAGCACAGTGCTTGTACAGTCCTTTAAAAGCAGTGTGAGATACAAACAGAAAATAGTTCAGATAGTAGGTTGAATTAAAAAAAAAAAACCTATAACAATTAACCTATTGGAATTAATAGGAAAAACTTTCCAGGTCGAAGATTACAGAATTATTAATGGTTATTTTTTCATTGAATATCATTATACAATTAGAATTATAATTTTATAATTTGCCAGCAGCATAGTAATACCCAAGTGTAAGGAAAATGAGTGATGAGATCACTGATGGAAATAAATGAAAATTGACTTTCAGATCTCATGGCCCTGGACCTGCCCCAGACCAACTGTATTCATGAACTGGAACACACATTATTGTGAAAGTGGACTCAGTGCAATTCTAATCAAAATACTCCCAGCAATAGTTTATAGTAACTGATAGGTATTGTAAAATTTACATGGAAATGAGAAGAAACCAAGAATAGTGAAGTGAATTTTGAAGAAAACTAGTTGGAGAATGATTTCTCTCATTTTCACGTAAAGCCATCATAGACTGAAGTGCTATGATGCACATAGGGCTGTGTGTGTGTGTGTGTGTGTGTGTGAGTGTGTGAGTGTGTGTAGGTGTGTGTGTGATGTCAGTTGGCTGTGTTATTTTCTATATCATTGTTCATGTTTTATTTCTGACCTAATTGTTATTCATTTCTCATCCTAGGCTGCTCCCACAAAACAGTGTACACTGTGAGGTTTAAATGATGTAAGCTAATTTTCTCAGTTCTGGGGATGAAATCCAGCAAGGCAGTAGCATGCCAGGATGAGTGACCTTTCTGGCATCTCTTCCCATAAGATCACCAGTCCTCACAGATGGAGGCACTACTCTTATGTTTAACCTTGATTAATCTTTAAAGAACCTATCTTCAAATGTAGCCATTCAGGTGACAGGAGTTTAATAAATGAATAAAGGTTTATTAAACACATAGCCCATATAATTTCTGTTTCTTAGAATTTACAAGCTTATGTTTATAAACTAAATTTTAATTTTTCTCATACATGCACATAAAGCTAAGTATGTCCATTAGATTGCCACAAACAACTTTTCTCATAGTTTTTCACATGCACATTTATTCTTTGGTTCTATATTTATAATTTCTCTGTGAAATAATGATGGTCAGCAGGGTCCTATCTTTTGTCTGTGTGGGTGCAGCATTAAAACTTATTAAGTATTCTATTTAAGCATCGTGTTTTATAAATTGGACTGTACAGCTTTACTGCCTGGGCCCAAATAAGATCTCTAATATTTACTAGTCTCTTGACAGTGCATAAGTTATAGACATAGTTACTTCAACTCAAAATATAAAGTTGTGGGGCTAGAGAGAGGGCTCAGAGGTTAAGAGCACTGTCTGCTGTCTGCTCTCCCAGAGGTTCTGAGTTCAATTCTCAGCAACCACATAGTGGCTCACAACCATCAGTAATGAGATCTGATGCCCTCTTCTGGCCTGCAGGCAGAACACTGCATACATAATAAATAAATTTTTTAAAAAAGTTGTTAGTTTGGTGTATTTGTGTTGTCATAAGTTTCTTTCCCAGACTTTCGGGCCTAGGCCTGAAGTTCTGACCCACACTCAGCCCTGCTTAGCCTCAAATAATCACACACAGGCTTATATTATTTTTTACGCTGATTGACCTATGGCCCAGGTATATAATTTGCTAACTCTTTCATCTGAACTCAACCCATCTTGATCAGCCATGCAGCTTGATACCTTTTCTCAGAGCAGCATTTCAGCCTCTTTCCTCTGTGTCATCTCCTGCCATCTGTGTTGTCTCTCTGGCAGCTCTGCCTGGTGTCTGCTGTGTTCTGAGATCTTCCCAGTCTGGTAGCTTTGCCTACACTTCCTGTCTGCCTTCAGCCAATCAGCATTTTTATTAAACCCATAGGTGGGACAAATATGTACAACATTACCAACATAATCTCACTGCATATGTGGGAGCAGTTTTTTGCATGTGTGTTTAATGCAAGTATATACATGGTATATGCATTTGTGTGTGTGTGTGTGTGTGTGTGTGTGTGTGTGTGTGTGTGTTTGAGTACCCATGTGGTGTGGTATTTTAATCTATAATGGCTATTCTTGATTGTTGACTATAATTGGAATTGACTAAAATCCAGATATGGAAGGCATGCCTGTGAGGGACTTTTTTGCTTAATTTGAAGTAGATACACTTCTAATATGGACCTTTGAGGCAGGCAACACATGCCTTTAATCTGGATTTTGAGTTGGGAAGACACATCTTCTGCTGGAAGCCATGTAAAGACAAGGAAGAAGGAAGTTTTGCTCTTTGCCTTCTTGTCCTTGTCTTGCTAATAAGTCCATTTCTTCACTGGCATTAGAGTCTACTTTAGGATTCCAATGTATAATGAAGACCAGCTGAGTCATCCAACCTCATGGACTGAGCAACTACTGGCTTTTTTGGCCATTTCATTCATAGCTACCTATTGTTGGATTAGCTGGTCTGTAGACTATAGGTCATTCCAATCAATCATATATATATATGTATATATGATTAAGATTCTTAATTAAGAATTCTAAGAGCCTTTCTGACCTTTGAATTCTCCATGCAGAGTACTCTCATTTTTCATGGTTGGGTTCATATGATGTCAGTGGTGTGGTTTTCATGGATATTTCTTTGCTTGAGGCTCATGCTTTTCTAGACACAGTGCACAGAGTCCCTTGTCTCTCTTGTACTAAGAACACTGTGTCTTCCAAATCAAGAATGACCACAAGCATACAAACATCTTTGCCTTGCCTACCCATGGGGTAGCCTTTATGTTCTGCATTTTATTTGCAAGCTTCAACATTTATCTACTGCAGGAAGAGGTCATGCATTAAGGATCTTGTATGGGCACAGAAGAGTTCCAGTCTAAAGGAGTTGGGTCACCAGAATATCTGTTGCCACTCTTAACTTCTGGGCTTCTCTTGTCACACTTGGCTTCTATATTTTTCTTCAGCTTAGCTGTATATATTTTAACAGAATAGATTTTAAATGAGATTTTCTATGTGACAATAGTTGGAAAAGCAATAATTATATCAGGTTATTCCTGGAAATAGGCTGTAATCTGCGATCTCACCAGAGCATACATTCAAGTACAGTTTTTGTTTTATTAGGTAAATAACTCCTTTAACTGACCTAGAGTCTAGACCTTAAAAAATCAATGTCTACAATTCATTCAGTCATACAATTCATCTTAATTCAGTCTATACAATGCCTTTCTCAATGAAATGCTGAATTATAGCAGAAGAGTAGGCCTGAGCCATCATGCCTCAAGTGTAAGTTAAATGGCTGTGCAGGGGCAAGCCATTGCCTACATAGTCATCATCCACTCAAGAGGGTAGGGCTGGAGGAGCAGACTACAAAGTCCTTCCTACTCACATTATGGTGGTGTCCACTGTTGGTATACATAATTTGGTATTCTCTATTCTTATTTCTAAGGACTACTTTCAGGCTGTGACTCCTCCCGAAGTCCTGCTTACTTTAATAAATTGATAAAACTGAAATTCACCAAGATTGGCAATTTGGGGTTAGTATATTTTGAAAGCATCTTGGGAATTCTGTGGGAAGAGGAAGAAGTGTATAACTGCATAAAATGCACCTCTGAGTATGCTGAACAGTTTCGAGAAGAGTGCTTTTGGAGAACTACAATTATTTGAATTCTCTTCCTTTTTTTTTGTTGTGTTGAATTTCATTAAAGTTTAAATTATAAAAAGAAACAACTCTTTTGCACTTTGGCTGACTGCCTGGATCTGTGTTAAATTGAGTCTTATAAATATTCCATAAAGTTCTGTGTAATGGACTTGCTTTCTCCTGGCAGCGAGCCTGTGTATATGGCATTTTAAATATTTATGCTATTTTGCAAAACTTGAAAATATTTCAAGCATTAATAGTTTTGTTAATAAATTACTCAGCACCAAAACAATACATTATTTAAGCAAAACCTTGGAACCAATCAGTTTGCTGTTTTGCTTTTGATACTTGGCAAAGGTATTGCAAGAGTGTAGAACATCAATTTAGCACAGCAACCCAAATGGGAGGACTTGGAAATGCCCAGGGCAGAGGTACTCAGATTTGTCCCCAGTAAGGTGTGACAACCAAAAAATAATGTTGTTGGCCTAATTTAAAGAACTAAGCTCACTCTCACAGCCCTACTGGGCATTACACCTTAGATAATTCTCTACATACCTGACTAGGACTAATCACTGTAATTCAGAGTATGTACATGACTATTGATAAAAGCATTGTGCTCAAATTACACAAGAGTCTATATCTTAGCACATTGGAAACCACCCAAACACGAAGTTATTCATTTGTACTTCCAGAATAGTTTCTTTGAGAAAGATTTTTTTAACATCACAATATTTAATTTACTATAATTGTATAACTCTATAACTGTATTAGGGTTTTCTAGAGTAATAGAAATTATAGAATGAATTTCTTTATATATACATATATGTGTACATATATACATATATATGTATGTACATACACGCACACACACATATATCTTATTAGAAAATCTTGATAGTCTGCACTTCAGCTAATCCAGTAATGACTGGCTATGAAAAGGATGCCCAAGGATCCAGTAGTTTCTTAGTCCAGATACTAGGCTAGATATCTTGCTGGTCCTCATTATATACTGGAATCTTAAGAAGTAGGTTTTAATGCCTGTGAAAGAATGGACTTGCTGACAAGGCAAGGCAAGCAGGTAAAGAACAAAGGCTTCCTTCTTTTAATCTTGAGGGATTTGAGGCTCTGTTTATCTTTTGTTAGACTGGTGGGAAAGTTCTTGAGATATGCCTGTGTTTAAAAGAAATACTATGAACATAAAACTATGTGAAGCCAGAGTTAGAGGTTCGGTTGGCCTCGGTAATCATGAATCAGAATACCTTTCTTATAGCCTCTCAGCTTTACCTTTGGTAGGGCTCACACAAGTGACTCCATTTGTGTTGGGTTTTGAGACAGAATCTGACTATATAGTGTAAGCTGGCCTTGAACCTAGGATTCTCAGCTTTGTATTGCATCATGATATGCTTGTCACGACTCTTAATTCTGACAGATTTTTCTATTGTCTGTATCAGTTTTTTTCTACAACATTTTGTGCTTAACCATTTTGTGGTTTGATCTTAATTGTGCTTCAATGCAAAGTGTGATATTTGTCTCAGTCGGTGTGACCTAATCTCATGGCTGAGAATAAGAGCCAGGCTGTTAGGATTCAGTGCTAGAAGACTCCTTTTGGTCAAATTTCAGCAACTGAGAGACCTACATGGAGGAACTTTTATGTGATTTGAATGGAAAAAATGTCAGTGACAGGCTAATATGTTTAAATGCTCAGTCCCAGTGGGTGGTATTATTTTAGAAGGTTTTTGAAATCTTTAGGTGGTAGAGCATTGCTGAAAGAGGTGGGCCACTGTGGATGAGTTCTTTCTGGTTCTTGACTTTTAAAATTGGCAATCACAGCATTTACAATGTCACAAAATTCTCAAAACACAAAAGTGTTATTATATGAAAATTCCAACCAGCAAAAAAAGAGAGAGGAGATTTAATATGTGCAAGGGCAGGCAGGCAGGACCTAGGTTAGTGCTTAAGGGGATCTTAATCTCATGCTGGAAAATTTTACAGCTTATATAGTGTAAAAAACATTGCCATAATATCATCTCTGTGACTGTTGTAGTGTCCTTTTTCATTCCACTCTTGAAGAATTTTTCAATGGAGCTAAAGCAAACTTTATAGAAGCATAGGTTAGCCTGCATCCCTCCCTCCCTCCCTTCTATTTCTTTTTCTTTTTACATGCTCAAATTTGCATTCTTTATTTGAACCTAATTTTAGTGCAGAGCTGGAACAAAACCCCAATCCTCTTTGTTTTTTTGCATAATGTTTTTATTTATTATTTGGCGATTTTATATCATGCACTCTATCGATCTCAGTTATCAGTCCTCTCAGTTTCATACCCACTCTTATGATCTCCCCATTTACAAAAAAGCCCATTCATGCTGCTCATTTACTTACTGGAAGATAATTAAACTCCCTGTAGCCAGCCCCTTAAAGAAAACGAGTCCTCCGTCATCCATACCCCTACCAGAGGCCATCAATGTAGAAGTGAAGCACTGTGTCAATTAGCTATGGCCTAGCCTTGAGCTTCTTCATACAATGACATCTTTTTTTTTTAATCTATTAATGAATGAGCACATCCCCTGTTTATTTTTCTGGATTTTGTGATACCACTCTCAGGAGGATATTCTCCAATTCCAATCATTTGCTTGCAAATTTTAGGATATCAATTTTTCTTACTGCTGAGTAGTACTCCATTGTGTATATGTACCACAGTTTGTTAATCTATTCAGTTGAGGGGCATCTAGGTTGTTTCTAGGTTCTTGCTATTACAAATAATGCTGCTATAAACATAGTTGAGATAATGATTTTGGGGTGTGAGTATGTGTCTTTAGGTTACATGCCTAAAAGTGGTATTGCTAGGTCCTTGGGGAGATTGATTCCCAGTTTTCTGAGAAACCACCATACTGCATTCCAGAGTGACTGAACAAGCTTACACACCCACCAATAACGGAGAAGTGTTCCCCTTGCTCCTCAACTTCTCCAGCATAGGCTGTTATCTGTGTTTTTAATATTAGCCATTCTGAAAAGTGTAAGGTGGCATCTCAATTTGCATTTCTCTAATGACTATGTTGAACACTTTTTCAAGTGTCTTTCAGCCATTTGTAATTCTTCTGTTGAGAATTTTCTTTTTAGTTCTGAACCCTATTTTGTTATTGGGTTATTTAGGGTTTTGGGCTCTAGTTTCTTGATTTCTCTATATATTTTAGAGATCAGTCCTCTGTCACTTCTAGGGTTGGTAAAAATTTTTTCCCATTCTGTAGGCTGTCTTTTTGTCTTATTGATTGTGTCCTTGGCTTTATAGAAGCTTCTCAGTTTCACGAGGTCCCACTTATTGATTGGTGTTCTTAGTGTCTGTGCTACTGGAGTTATATTTAGGAAGTGGTCACCTTTACCAATGCATTGGAGGGTATTTCCCACTTTCTTTTCCATCAAGTTCAGTGTAGCTGGGTTTATGTTGAGGTCTTTCATCTACTTGTATCTGAGTTTTGTGCAGGGTGATAGGTTTGGATCTCTTTGCATTTTTCTACACACTGCCATCCAGTTATGCCAACACCATTTGTTGAAGATACTGTCATTTTTTCATTGAATATTTTGGGCCTCTTTGTCGAAAATCAAGTGTTCATAGGGGTGTTGGTTATTGTCAGGGTGTTTGATTCGATTTCATTGGTCCACAAGTCTGTTTTTATGCCAGTACCAAGCTGTTTTATTACTGTAGCTCTATAGTATAACTTGAAGTCGGGGATGGTGATACCTTCTGAGGTTCTTTTGTTGAGCAAAATTGTTTTGGCAATCCTGGCTTTCCTGTTATTCCAAATGAAATTGAGCATTGTTCTTTCAAGGTCCGTAAAAAATTATATTGGGATTTTGATGGGAATTGCATTGAATCTGTAGATTGCTTTTGGTAGGATTGCCATTTTTATTATGTTGATCCTACCTTTCCAGGAACATGGGAGATCTTTTTATTTTCTGATGTCCTCTTCAATTTCTTTCTTCAGTCATTTAAAGTTTCTGCCAAACATATCTGTTACTTCTTTGGTTGTAGTTTCACCAAGGTATTTAATGCTATTTGCAGCTATTATAAAAAAATATGTTTCCCTTATTTCTTTTTCAGCCCTTTTATCTTTAGTGTATAGGAGTGCTACTGATTTTTTTGAGTTAATCTTGTATCCTGCTACATTGCTGAAGGTGTTTATCAGCTGTAGAAGTTCCCTGGTCAAATTTTGTGGGTCACTTATGTATACAATCATATCATCAGCAAATAGAGATAATTTTACTTCTTTTCCAATTTGTATCCCCTTAATCTCCTTTCATTCTCTCATTGCTTTAGCTAAAACTTCAAGAACTATATTGAATAGATAAAGGGAGAGGGGACATCCTTGTCTAGTTCCTGATTTTAGTGGGATTGCTTTGAGTATTTCTCCATTTAGTTTGATGTTGCCTGTCGGCTTCTTGTAAATCACCTTTATTATATTTAGGGATTTTCCCTGTATTCATGATAGTTCCAGGACTTTTATCATAAAGGAGTGTTGAATTTGTCAAAGACTTTTCAGCATCTAAGGAGATGATCATGTGGGTTTTTTCCTTCAATTTGTTTATATGATGGATGACATTTACAGTTTTTTGTATGTTGAGCCATCCGTGCATTTCTGGGATGAAGCCTACTTCATTGTGGTAATGACTTTTTTATATGTTGTTGGATTTGGTTTGCCAGGATTTTGCATCAATGTTTATTAGAGAAATTGGTCTATAATTCTCCTTCTTTGTTGTGTCTTTGAGTGGCTTGTGTATCAGGGTTATTGTGGCCTCATAAAAAAAAATTTGGCAATATTCCTTAATTCACTATTTTATGGAACAATTTTAGGAGTCCTGGTACTAGTTCTTCTTTGAACATCTGTTAGAATTCTGCACTGAAACTATCTGGGCCTAGGCTTTTTTCATTTGGGAGACTTATAATGACAGCTTCAATTTCCTTTGGGGTAATAGGTCTGTTTAGATCATTAATTGATCTTGATTTAATTTTGGTTAGTGATACCTGTCTCAACAGCTGTCCATTTCTTCTAGGTTTTCCATTTTTGTGGAGTATAGATTTTCAGAGTATGACCTGATATTTCTCTGGATTTCCTTGGGGTCTGTTGTTATGTCCCCCTTTTCATTTCTCATTTTGTTAATTTGGATACTCTCTGCTGTTTGGTTAGTTTGGATAAGGATTTATCTATCTTGTTGACTTTCTCAAAGAACTAACTCTTTGATTCATTGATTTTTTGTACTGTTCTTTTTGTTTCAATTGTTTTGATTTCAGCTCTAATTTTGATTATTTCCTGCCATCTATTCCTTCTAGGTGAGTTTGCATCTAATTGTTCTAGGACTTTCAGCTATGCTGTTAGTTCTCTTGTGTGGGATTTCTCTAGTTTTTTCATATAGGCATCTAGTGCTATGAATTTTCCTCTTAAAACTGCCTTCATTGTGTCCCATAAGTTTGGGTATGTTGTGGACTAATTTTTGTTAAATTCTAGGAAGTCTTTGATTTCTTTCTTAATTTCTTCCTTGACCCAGAGGTGGTTCATTTGAGTGATGTTTAGTTTCCATGAGTAGGTAGGCTTTTTGTGGTTTTTGGTGTTGTTGAACTCTAGCTTTAGACCATGTTGATCTGATATGGTACAAGGAGTTATTCCCATGTTTTGTATCTGTTGATATTTGCTTTGTGATCCAGTATTTGGTCAATTTTAGATAAAGTTCCATGGGGTGCTGAGAAATATGTATATTCCTTTTTGTTTGGGTGGAGGAGTCAGTATATATTTACTAAGTCCATTTGAGTCATAACTTCTGCTAGATCCCTTATTTCTTTGTTGAGTTTCTGTCTGATTGACCTATCCAAGAGTGAAAGTGGGGTATTGAAGTCTCCCACTATTAATGTGTAAGGTTTGATATGAGGTTTAAGCTTTATTAGTGTTTCTTTTACATATGTAGATTCCCTTGTGTTAGGGGCATAGATATTTAGGATTGAAATTTCATATTGATGTATTTTTCCTGAGATGTATAAGTGGTGTCCGTCCTGGTCTCTTTTTATTGATCTTAGTTTAAAGTCTATTTTGTTAGATATTAGAATGGCTACACCAACTTGTTTCTTAGGGCCATTTGATTACAAAGTCTTTTTCCTATCCTTTACTCTGAGCCTGTGTCTGTCTTTGAAGTTGAGGTGTGTTTCTTGTATGCAGCAGAAGGATGGTTTCTGTTTTTGTATCCATCGTGTTAGTGTGTGTCTTTTCATAGGTGAATTGAGTCCATTGATATTAAGGGATATTAATGACCAATGATCGTTATTTCCTGTCATTTTTGGTAGTGGCTTGTATTTACTTTTTTCATGGGGCAGCGGGTGACTTTCTTTTGTGGGTTTGTGGTTACATGTGTGTTTCTGGTTTCCTTAGACCGGAGTTTTCCCTGTAGGACTTTTTGCAGAGCTGAATTTGTGGTTAGGTAATATTTAAATCTGAAT
Source organism: Sigmodon hispidus (assembly GCA_004025045.1). Lineage (NCBI taxonomy): Eukaryota > Metazoa > Chordata > Mammalia > Rodentia > Cricetidae > Sigmodon > Sigmodon hispidus. Next base: position 470,441 of record PVIH01000124.1, read on the forward strand.
TTCTCATGAAATACTTTGTTTACTTCATCTATGTTGATTGATAGTTTTGCTGGGTACAGTAGTCTGTGTTGGCATCCATGTACTTTTAGTGTCTGTATAATGTCTGACTAGGACCTTCTTGCTTTCATTGTTTCCATTGAATACTCAGGTGATATTCTGATGGATCTGCCTTTATAGGTAATTTGGCCTTTTTCCTTTGCTGCCCTTAGTATTTTTTCTTTGTTAGGTTTGTGAAGATTTTTCTATGATCTTGTTGACTATATTTTCTGTTCCTTTAAGCTGGTATTCTTCTCCTTCTTTGGTTCTAATTATTCTCAGTTTTGGCCTTTTCATGTATCACAGATTTCCTGGACATTTTGTGTTATGACTTATTTTGTTTTAGTGTTGTCTTTAACTCATGTATCTATTACCACTAATGAGTCTTCCACTCTAGAGATTCTCTCTTTCATCTTTCATCTCTTAGATTCTGTTGGTTATGCTTGAATCTCTGTTTACAGGTCTTTTTTTTTTTTTTTAAGGTTTTCTAATTTCAGCATTGTCTTGGTTTGTGCCTTCTTTATTGCTTCTATTTTCATTTTAAATTCCTGGAATGTTTTTTCCACCTGTTTGTTTTCTTTTTCTTGGTTTTCTTTATTTTCTTTGAGTGATTTGTTCATCTCTTCTAGTTTTCTATTTCTTTAAGGGAGGTTTTTATTATCCTCTTTTAAGGCTTCTATTAGTTTCATAAAGCTGTTTTGATGGTAATGTTCTTCTGTTTCTTCTTCATTGTTATGTTCAGGTCTTGCTTCTTCTGGAAGTGTCTTATTGACCTTTGTATTGTTGTATGTATTCTTGCACTGGCGTCTTCCCATTTTTTCCTCAATTCACTCTTGGTTAGTTCTTGGTTGGCTCTTAGTGTGTTGTTGGTCTGAGGACTCTTAGTAAGGTGTGTGTTCAGAGGGTCAGCTGTCCTCATGAGGTCGCAGTTCTATTATGACAGCCATGGTCTGAGCAGACTGTGTATCACCCTGAAGCTGTGCCCCATCTCAGGGCCTGAGTTCAGGTCCTCCTCTTATTTTTCAAGACAAATTTCTTTCTCTGTAACATCTCTGGCTGTCTTAGAACTCACTCTGTAGACCAGGCTGTCCTCACTCATTGAGATCTACCTGTTCCTAAGTGCTGGGATTAAAGACATGTAGGACCACCACCCAATTTAGATGTTTTCTTTTCCAGAAAAGAATGAGACCTGAGTTCATGCAACCAAGCTTACTTAAAGGAGTACTTAGCAAACTTTAATATTTTTCAGAAGTATAGCTAATTATTTGATTTTCCTAAGTGTCCAATTAAAAACTGTTAGTAAACTATCTTATAACCATTTCTAAGTCATGTTTAAGAGTTTATTTTGCTTATTTTCTTATTCCTGTTTAATATTATACTTTAAAGCAGGTTTGTTAGTGAATTTATCTTCGCCTATATTAATCATGGGATTCTGTAAGGTTTATTATGAAAGGAATATTTCTGTGAAGTCGTTGAACAGCTTTTAGTGTTCTTTATAGATTGACTCTGAGCATTACAAGACTGCAGAAGGTCTCCATGGGAAATAGCTGTAGAGAGTAGGTCTTTAACCCAAATGTTTGGAATTTAAGAATTTTGTGGGAATGTGAGTGGAGAAAGGGGGATGAGTGCTATATATGTGTGTGGCATGGATATAGTGTAGATTATACATTTACATAGTGTATGTGCAAATTCTAGGCAAAGCAATTACACAAGAAAAATAAATAAAATGCTTCTATACTGAATAGGAAGATTTAAAATTATTTTTATTACTGTAGCATTATAGTAGAACTTGAAATCAGGGATGGTAATGCCTCCAGAAGTTCTTTTTTTGAACAGGATTGTTTTAGAGATCCTTAGGTTTTGTGAGTTTTTTTTTTTTTTTTGAGTATTGTTCTCTTAAGGTTTGTGAAGATTTATGTTAGGATTTTGATGAGGATTTTTACTTTTTTACTATGTTGACCCTACCTATCCAATAGCATGAGAGATCTTTCCATTTTCTGATATCTTCAGTTTCTTTCTTTAACGATTTAAAGTTCTCATCATACAGGTCTTTCACTTCTTTGGTTAGAGTTACCTCAAGATATTTTGTTATTTGTAACTATTGTGAAGGGTGATGTTTCCCTGATTTCTTTTTCAGCTCATTTATCATTTGTATATAGGAGGGATATTGACTTTTTTGAGTTAATCTTGTATTCTAACACATTAGTGAAGTTGTTTATCAACTGTAGGAGTTCCCTGGTAGAAGTTTTGGGGATACTTCTGTATACTACCATATCATCTGCAAATAGCAAAAGTTTGACTTCCTTTTCAATTTGTATCATTTCCTTTAGTTGTCTTATTGCTCTAGCTGGAATTTTGAGTACTATATCGAATAGATATGGAGAGAGTGGACAGCCTTGTCTTATTCCTGATTTTAGTGAGATTGCTTTGAGTTTCTCTCCAGTTAATTGATGTTGGCTATCGGCTTGCTGTATATTGCCTTTGTATCTCTCCAAGACCAAAGGTTTTTTTTTTTTTTTTTTTTTTTTTTTTTTTTGCATCTAATGTTGAACCATCCCTGCATTTCTGGGACGAGGCCTACTTGATCAGGGTACATGATTTTTTTGGTATGTTCTTGAATTTGGTTTGCCTGTATTTTATTTAGGTTTTTTTTGTATCAATGTTTATGAGGGAGATTGGTCTGTAATTCTCTTTCTTTGTTGCATATTTGTGTGGTTTGGCTATCAGGGTAGCTATAGCCTCATAAAAAGAGTTTGGCAATGTTCCTTTTGTTTCAATTGTATAGAACAATTTGAGGGGTATTAGTACTAGTTACTTTTTTAAATTCTGGTAGAATCCTATGCTGAAGCCATCTGTCCCTGAGCTTTTATTTTGTTAGGGATTATAGATCTATTTAAGTCATTTATGTGGTCCTGATTTAATTTTGGCAAGTGGTACATATCCAGAAAATTGTCCATTTCTTTGAGGTTTTCCAATTTTGTTGAGTACAGGTTTTTGAATTATGACCTAATGATTCTCTAGATTTCTTCATTGTCTATTGTTATGTCTTACTTTCTGTTTCTGATTTTGTTAATTTTTATATTTTCTCTCTGCCTTTTGGTTAGTTCAGATGACAGTTTGTCTATCTTGTTGATTTTATCAAAGAACCAATTCTTTGTTTCACTGATTCTTTGTATTGTTCTCTTTGTTTCAGGTTTATTAATTTTAGTTTTGAGTTTATTTCCTGCCTTCCACTTCTTCTGGGTAATTTACTTCTTTTTGTCCTAGAGTTTTCAGATGCGCTGTTAAGTTGCTTGAGTGAGATTTATCCAAATTTTTATGTAGGCACTTAGTGCTATAAACTTTCCTTTTAGTACTGCTTTCATTGTGTCCTATAAGTTTAAGTATGTTGTGGATTCATTTTCATTGAATTCTAGGAAGTCCTTAATTTCTTTCTTCTTCCTTGATACAGAAGAAGTTTAGTTGATAATTGTTCAGTTTCCATGAGTTTGTAGCTTTCTGTAGTTTGTATTGTTGTTGAACTCTAACTTTAGTCCATGATGATCTGATAGAATACAAGGGGTTATTCCCATTTTTTGTATCTATTCATATTTGATTTATGACTGAGTATGTGGTCAATTTTAGAGAAGGTTCCATGGGATGCGAGAAGAAGGTGCATTCCTTTGTATTTGGGCGGAAAGTTCTGTATATATCTACTAAGTCCATTTGAGTCATGACATCTGTTATATTTCTTATTTCTCTGTTTCTGTCTGGTAGACCTTTCCTTTGGTGAGAGTGGGGTGTTGAGATCTCCCACTATTAGTGCATGGGGTTTGATGTGTGATTTAAGCTTTAGTAATGCTTCTTTTTCATATGTGGGTACTCTTGTATTTGGAGCATAAATGTTCAGCATTGAGATTTTATCTTGATTGGTTTTTCTTGAGATGGATATGTAATGACCTTCTAGATCTCTTTTGATTGATTTTTCATTTGAAGTATATTTTGTTAGGTATTAGGATAGCTACACCAGCTTGCACCTTAAGTCTATTTGATTGGAAAGTCTTTTTTTAACCCTTTACTCTGAGGTAATGTCTGTCTTTGTAGTTGAGGTGTGTTTATTTTATGCAGCAGAAAGATGGATCCTGTTTTTGTATCCACTGTGTTAGCCTGTGCCTTTTTGTAAGGGGAATTGAGTCCATTGATATTAAGGGACATTAATGACTAGTGATTGTTAATTCCTGTTATTTTTGGTGTAGGTATATGTGTGTGTGATTCCCTTCTTTAGGATTTCCTGTGTGGGTTTATTATTGTTTGTGTTTTTGAGGGTTCAACTAACTTCTTTAGGTTGGAATTTTTTCTTCTAGTGCTTTCTGTAGGGTTGGACATGTGGATAGGTATTGTTTAAATCTGGTTTATCATGGAATATCTTATTTACACTTTCTGTAGTGATTGAGAGTTTTGCTGGGTATAGTAGTGTGGGCTGTCATCTGTGGTCTCTTAGTGTCTGTATAACATCTGACCAGAACCTTCTGGCCTTCATAGTCTCTACTGAGAAGTCGGGTGTTATTCTAATGTGTCTGCCTTTATAAGTTAAATGGCCTTTTTCCTTTACAGCTCTTAAAATTCTTTCTTTATTCTGTATTTTTAGTGGTTAAATTATTATGTGGTGAGTGGACTTTTTAGGATACATGGCATTTAATGCATATTTGAGTTTTGTGAAGCAAGGGAGGGAGTCTGTCCTTAGAAAATGAGGAAACAATATAGAGAGAGATTAAGTAACTTGTTTAAGTCACAAACAGTGAGCAATCTCAAGTTCCTAACTGGTTTTCTGGGGTTCTTTCCAATGTTGTACAGCTATCTTCATCAAGGACATCCAGACTGTACGACGGGCAGGTCAGCTTTCATGTGTGGATAATTGAGGTTACTTACCTATTACTATAGACTAGTTTGCCTGATCCTGGTACCACATGGGGCAGTATACTTTGAGCTCTCCTGGGTTCCTGGGACTCAGCTTGGTCAATTTGAGTCAGTCCTCATGGTTGTATATATTAGTAGCTAGTTTCTTTGAATTACTGAAGGACCTTCTATTAAATGAATATTAAGTTAAAAAAATAAACAAATTGCATTTGACTTACTTTTTTTTTTTTTTTTTTTTTGGCCAGGGGAGAACATGAATGCAGTCCCCCACTACCACAAATTATACAGTTGAGTTTCCTGCATTGGGGAAATTGCAGGGGTCAGCACATCCAGAGTGCAATGGATAAGCCTCGCCCTAGGAAAACCACCTTTGTGATCATGGTATCTCCCCTGCCAGGTAAGTATGACTTACATTTTTCTCATATGAAAAGTTTCCATGTTGTAATATTTAAACACTTAACCTTCATTGATGCATACTAGTAATTGAGTTTATATTTGAACCTCTGGTTCCACTAGCTATTCTTTGAACAGTGCTTTCAGCTGGTTTAAACCCAGTGCCAAGGACATGACTCAGTATACTCTAACACTGATTGGAAGCCCAGACTCCTCTTTCTTTCATTGAGTGTGGGGAGGCAAGGAAGCCTTGAGTGAATGTGTAAGGAACAGTTGATGTTCTGAATGAATGTGTATTGCTGACATGAACATGGTCATAGCAAGAACCTCAGTGCCTGAGACCCATGGGCGTGGCGAAGCCATGTCCTTGAGTGAGACTCAGAGTGAGGTAAAACCTTTCTTTGGTCTTAGTGCAGATGTTTACTGTGTGTCCAAGTACAAGTATCTACTAAGATAGACCAGTGAGTGTAAAAACTAGAAACTGCAACTTCCTTCCAAGTGTTTGCAGTCTAAGACTGCTGCCTACACACCTTCCCTACCCCATGTGCTGTATGTAGCAAATCACTGAGGTTCTGGATTGTTGCTGTAGTAAGTGCTACTCCTTCAGCGTGTACACAGTCCACCTTTCCTCAGCTTTTCTGTATGTAACTCTGTGCATTATTTTTCTCCTTTATCATTGCTTGTCAAGTCACAGCCATGCTGGTTGTAGCAGAGAAGTTCGTATAACATAAAACCAACTATTTTTAACATCCAAGATTCATTGTTGTATAATCTCCACTTCCCTTTGGTTCTGAGGAAGCTGTGTACACATTAACAGGTATATCCCAGCTCCACTTTCCAGCTCCTGGATTTACTCATTTAGGATAGCTCTTTAGATGGAACCATTCAGTGTGGGGCCTTCTGTGTTTGCTAGGTTTCTTTGAGCATGATGATGTATCTATGCCATATTTAGCATGTACCAATACCTCTTTTATCTTATGGCTGAGGAATGTGCATCTGTATGATGACCATATTTATAGTTATCCATTCATTATTTCACAGACATTTGGGTTATTTCTACCTTTGACTGCTTCATATGGTACTGCCTGAAGAATATTCTTATTTATTTAAATTAATTAATTTGAAATTATATCATTTCTTCCCCCTTTCCTTTCCTCTCATGTTCCCTTGCTCCCTCTCAGACTCATGGCCTTTTTTTTCTTTAATTGCCATGGATAAACATATGAATACAGCTTGCTCAGTCTGTTATGTGTCACTTGTGTGTATATGATTTCAGAGCTGACCAGTTGGAATTATATAACCAAAGAGAGGGCTCATCACTGGGGAAGACTCTTTCTCTTGCTCTGAGTATTCCTTAGTTAACTGTAGGTCTTTCTTTTTGTTGTTGTTGTTTGTTTATTTTTTCTTACTTAAATATCTTTAATAAAAGCAAAAGTAAATTTCTAGTCCTACAAATCTGGACATGATTATGGAAAATGTTTGTTTAATTGTGTCTTTACATTTAAAACATTGGAATGAACAGAGTAAGTTCATCATATACAGACCATTTAACTATGCTGTTGTAAAGAAAAACCACATTTTAATTAAAATAACAGAGAAAGGAAGAAACAGATATTAAATCCTGTTTCTCTACTACTTCTCATCTACATTCTTAAAAAAATTTATTTATTTATTTATTTTTTAAGGATAAAACACGATTGACAAATTCTTAATGAAATTAAACAAAAAAGGGGAAAACTTGCTTCAATAAAACTAGAAATTGAAAGGTAAACATTCTAACAGATATGAATTAAATTCCAGAAATTCATAAGGACATACATTATAAGTTTGTTTCAATAAATTGAAGAATCTGAAAAAAACTGGTGAGTTTTTAGATAGCAAAATTAAACCTAAATTCAATGAATGATTTTAACAAATGCATACTTTGTAACCTGCTTGAAATACTAATAAAATACTCCATACTAAAAATAAAAAACAGCAATAACAGAAACAAGCATAAGAAAATGTAGACTTACTACAGAATTCTACTATAACTTAAAAACTAAGACAAATACATATCATATAATTTCATAAAACTTAACAAATAAACAAATCCTTTAAATGTTACAAAGCCAGTGAAACCCTGATATTAATCATAGTATTTCTTTTTTCTTTTTAAATTATTTGGTGATTTTTACATCATATACCTCATCAAACTCAGTTATCAGTTCTTTCAGTTTCATACCCAATCTTATGATCTCTCCATTTACAAAAAAGCCCATTCATGCTATTCAATTATCTACTGGGGCATAATTAAACATCCTGTGGCTAAACCCTTAAACAATGTGAGACCTTCTTCAATCACATCTGCCAGAGGATGTCAATGCACAAGGAAAGCATTGTGTCATTTAACTATGTTCTAGCCTTGAGCTCTTGTAAACAATGACATTTTTTTTTTAAGTCCACTAGTGAGTAAGTACATACCCTGCCTATCTTTCTGGGTTTGTGAGACCTTGCTCAGAAGGACATTCTCCAAATGCATCCATTTGCCTGCGAATTTTAGGATATCAGTTTTCTTACTGCTGAGTAGTATTCCATTGTGTAGATGTATCACAGTTTGTTAATCCATTCCTCAGCTGAGGGGCATCTAGGTTGTTTCCAGCTTCTTGCTATTATGAATAATGCTGCCATGAACATAGTTGAGCTAATGCTTTTGGGGTGCAAAATTGGTGGTTGTTGTGGTTCATCACAGCTAGGTAGCACTATTGACCGCTTCTCTTCTGTGGAAGTTTGCATAGCAACTTTCAGCTATGGGAGCTAGTCCTTAGGGAGTAGGCTTTTAGGTTAGATCCAGCTCTCACTATTTAAGTCTTGAGTCTGAACCACATGATGTCTTAGTAATAGGGACTTCAACCTTTGGGAAACAACCAAGGGCAACAGCAATAATGTTTTGGGAGTTTGTTGGACTTTCCTGACCAACATTTTGAAAGGGGGTTTCTCAAACCTGCTACAGGGGTTTTTCTTAGATAGTCTATAGCTCTTGGCAGGAGCATTGTCAGTCAAAGTGACATAATTTTGTTTAAACTATGTCTATGTATATATCATAAGTATTTTTAGGTAAATAAAATAATGTGATCCTTATGGCTCTTTCAAACATTCTCTTCCCTTTTTCTTTTGTATTGACCTCCTCTCCCCAATTAAAGCCCTTCCCCAATTTCACTCTCTTCTTCATATCACATGTATCTTGATATTCCATTCTTATTGCACTCCACCATACATTTGTACTCTCTTGGCTTCTGTGCTTACTCCAAGTTACTCACAACAGAAGATTTGGAGCTAGGAACCACAGATGAAAGAAAGCATGTACATTTGTCTTTCTCAGACTACCTCTCTCAATATTATATTTTCTAGTTCCATTCCTTTACCGAAAAATATCACTTGCCTTTACAGTTGAATAGTATTCCATCGCATCTATGTATCACATTTCCATTATTCATTCATCAGTTGAAGGACATTTAGGTTATTCCATTTCCTAGCTATTGTAAGAAGAGCAAGAATGATATACCTGGGCCACATGGTGAATTTATTTTTAGTTTTTGAGAATTTTCCACACTCATTTCCAGAGTGGCTGCATCAGTTTCAATCCTGCAAATAGTGGATGGGGGTTGTATATGGAAAATTTGATTTTTAAAATGTGTATGGATGTTAGAGAACAACTTTTAGGAGTCATTTATTTTTCCATCATGTGGGTCTGAGGAATCAAACTCCAGTAGGCTTGGACAAAGTAACTGTGCACATTGAGTCATCTTGCTAGCGTGACACTTAGGTTTTTAAATTTGATTTCGCTTGTAGAGGGAAAGCAGATACTTAGAATAAGGATGTAACTTATCTGGGACCTCTGTATCCTTTTGTGCCTTGGTGTGTCTCTTCAATCTGGCAGACCCAGGATGTTCTATGGATGAAGGCTAGACATCTCTGACCATGAAAGATTTCACTTGCTTGTTACCTAGATTCAGTTCTTGGGAGGATCACTTTCAGGTTTCTTAGGTCTCTCTCTTCTCATCTGTGTCCATTTCATTCATGAGTCCCCCTCCCTGACTTGTCACCTACTGGCCTTTGCCTGAGTCCATTTAAAAAGATTTCCAGCCTCCTGCTGATTGTTGTAAGAAGTTTGTAACCTGGCTCACTGCGGCTGGCTGCGGTGGCTTTTGTCCCCCAAAGAAAAGAATCAGACACTTAAGTTAACTTCTTACTGTTTGGCCCATATCTTAAGCACATTACTAGCTAGCTCTTTCAACTTAATTCAACCCATTTCCATTAATCTGCCTACCACGTCGTGGCTCAGCCTGTGGCTCACCTGGATTCCTACATGCTTCTTCTTAGGAGGACGGATGGAGACTGACTAACTCCACCCTCCTTCTGCTTGTCTCTTCCTCTGATACTCCACCCACTTCTATGGTGCTCTACATAGGCCAAAACAGTACTTTATTTACATCATACAAAGAACATTTCCACCACAACTGATCATGCATTTTTGTAGCACTGACTGAGCCTTCTCTTTATGACTGTGTCTAAAGACCTCCCACCTGCGCCTCCTAACTTCCCTGGCTGGACCTTTAGTCTGTGCTCTATAGCGCTTGGTACAACATCTCATTATTCTGTCCCTTCTAGGTGATTGTTGTTTCTGTGGGCACCTGTGTTTCTTATTCCAAAAAGTCTTTCTTATGTTCCAGTTTCAGGTCTTTTGTCTTCTGCCAGGATTCTCAGAACGTGTATCTATCTATTTGACACTTAGACTTAGTTTCCTGGGAAAATTTCTAATTTAACATGACTCAAGTTCAACTGTTTATTTGTCTCTATTTTAAATGCTGTTTTTATGCTGGTTCACTATTGAATGTGAGACCTGTTCTGGAGTGGTTGGTACTACAGTTATTCTATTGCAGAATGTTTCCCCTCTCCCAGCAGGTCTAAGTGACAGACGGTTCAACTGTTAACCTTTACCTAAGTGGCTAGGTGTTCATTCACTCATTCATTCATTCTTTCACTCATTCATTCATTTTATTTTTTTTGAAAACAGAATAAAATATAATAAGATAAAACAAAAACTATTATATCCAAGTTAAACAAGACAAGTTAACAGAAAGAAAATAAATCAAGAGAAGGCACAACAATCAGAGACCCATTAATTTATGCATAGGAATCCCACAAAAACTGGAAGCCATAATATATGCAGATGACCTGGTACAGACCCATGCAGGCCCCGGGCATGCTGCTTCATATGAGTTTATATGAGCTTTGCTCATGTTGATTTAAAGAGGACTCTTCTTTTAAGTAAATGATAGCTTTTAGTGTACCTAAGGTCACAAAGCAGTGTCTTTAGGGTGATGAACTTGTTTCTTACATGTATGTGGAACTGATATCACAGTAGTCAGATATCCCAGAGAATAAAAGGAAGGATACAAACAATGGGGATGACCAACTTTGCTTGGGGTAGCCCCTGGCAGTCTCAGCTCTGAGATAACTCACAGGTGCTCCAGCCAACTGCTAGATGGAGGTTGGTCTCTCCTTTGGTTGATGGAATTCCTTGGAGCACAGAGAGAAACTGCAGGGAAGAGATGCAAGTTTTTGAGAATAGCAGGGCCTTTCTCACCTTGACCCAGGGACTAAGACACTGGACAGTCAAAAGTCACTGAAAGTCAACTGGAGACAGTGGTCCATTGAGTTTGTTGTCTCACAACTGAGACAAATGGTCAAGGATGTAGACACAAACAGGAACAAACAAACAGGAACAAATTCTGTTAAGAAAAAATGAAAGAAATTTCCAAGAACAGGAGTGGGATGGGAGGGAGGGAGAGAGAGAGAGAGAGAGAGAGAGAGAGAGAGAGACAGACAGACAGACAGACAGACACTGGACAGAGTGAGGTTAGGTCTCTAAGCACACTGGGAGCCCAGGCACAGTGTGAAGGCATTTGGACATGGCTCTTGGAACCAACCAGGGACATAATCACATGCTGTTCGTTGAGTTGAGTCTGCCCTCTGTCTATCTTTTGCTTTCTGCTTTGTTAGCTCCTCTGCTCACCATCACCAGCCTTGGGTGCTGTTACCAGGTCTCCAGCCTTGCAGATATTGCTACTGTTCTCAACTCTTGGCTGAGATCTTGCTAATTGAGTAGTTAATTCAAGGATTCTCTCTCTAGTCTCATAGTTAGGCGGCATCTTCTAGTTTGAGCACAGGCCCTTTCCCATAAGGGAGATTTTGCCTCAGTTGTGCTGGACTGACTTAGATTAATGTGTAATATAAATTTATATTATTATTGTTAGTGTTGTTTTGAGACAGAATTTTTGCTGTGTAGTTTTGGGTGAGCTGGAATTCACTACACAAAACAGGTTGGCGATGGACTCAAAAGGAACTAACTGCCTGCTTCTGCCTCCCAGTGCGGTGATTAAAGATGTGCACCACCACACTTAGCCCTAAAAATTTTATTTGAGATTTATTTATTTTATTTTGTGTGTATAAGTGTTTTCAAGCATGTATCGATGTAAACTCCATATGTGCCTGGTGCTTGTGGACATGAAGAGGGCATGAGAGTCCCAGATCTAGAGTTATGGTGGTTGTGAGCTGCCATGAGGGTGCTGGGAATGAAAGCTGGGTCCTTCGCAAGAGCTGCTGGTGCTCTAAAACCAGCTGCCTCTCCAGCCCCCTGCTTTGTAAGTAGTTAGGATAGATCCAGACAATCTATTCTCCCTTGGTGTGGGAATGAAAACGTGTGTGTGTGTGTGTGTGTGTGTGTGTGTGTATGTGTGT
>PVIH01000125.1:0-60669 GCA_004025045.1 Sigmodon hispidus
GTGAGGAACCCGGCGGGTTTGTCGAATTAGCCCCGCGTTCAGGCGCCAATTATCACGGTAAAAACCCGCCCTGAGATATGTTTATAAACAGGGTTTATTTGGAGAAAATAGCTTACAAAACAGAGCCGGTTTTAGGAGAAGATGACAGGATGAGGTTGCAGTGCGCCGGAGCCTTTCTAAGGAAGATTCTTCATCCCCACGCCGTACGTCTGAACTCCCGGGCAGCTGGAGCGAACTGCGCACTCAGTCGGGGAACTCTCGTGAGAGAATGACGACTTCCTGTCCTGGTCCCCTCCCTCGAAGGTCTACTTCCGGAATCCTTTTCAGTTAACCACGCCCAGCTCGTCTCCATTCTCCATTCCTATGATCGTTCACATATACAGTTCCTAATTTCCCGCTACAGTGATGCTTTTTTGAAATAATTTTGCATATGTTGAAATAAAATACATTATCAAAATTAATTCCATTTGCTTACTTTTAACTTTTTAATGTAGCTACTAGATCACATGATATTTCTACAGCTCAACACTACTCTAGGCTTCTCTATTTTTATAGTACAGTCTTAGGCCAGGTCTTTCATGACATAGTTCTGTAAATAGATCAACCCCAGTAATTTAGATTCCCTGGTTTAGATCCCGGATCTGTCTACATGAGACTTTACCAAGGATCTAAGGATATCAAAATAGTTAATTTTAAGAGAGTTTTCACAACCTCCAATTTGACATTCCCTATGTTTCTCTGCTTTCAATTTACCCACAGTCCAAATTTCACTCTTCTATTCCCCATTCACTATTGTTCTTATTCTCTGGAAAAGACAAAGGCATCTAAGATCTTACTGTGAGTCATCGATGAAACAATTAAATAATTCTGTAAGCAAGAAATGTAATAGGCTTCCTGCCCATTGGGACATGTTGCCAGTACAATATTCATAAAATGCTACACAATAGCTTTTAAATATATAAAGTTAGTTTTCAATTTTGTTCTGCAGGGGCTTCACCAAATTTTCTATTATGTAAGCTTCACCTTCCCCTGAATTTTATAAAGTTTTATGGAAGGGAAATGCAAATAATTTTTTTATCTGTTCAATTTTTATTATCATTGTGACATTCTTTGACAAGTCTTGTTTCCTTTTGGTGTCAAAAATGCCCCCCCCCCGCCGCCCCAAAGTATGTACATGCTTATTATTTTTAAATATTTTTAAGAGAGTAGTTTTAAGCAGGTAGAAAAAAAGGAAAAATAAAAAGAAAGCGATACTAAGATAATTATTAAACTCATATGTACGCAGATATGCATGCTTTGTTTGCATTAACATTTGCTGTCTATCGGTTCTTTGATGTGGTTGTCATAGGTTGTCATCAAATTTATTCTCCAGAGCATGCCAGGATGGTCACAGGGACTGTGGGAGAGCAGCCAAGGATGTAAGCTTGTGGGCTCAAAGACTGAGTGAGCAGCTCAGCATCTGGAAGGCATGAGACCTTAACAATTTCAGGTAGCCCACCAGTGAATGGACTTTTTTCATCTGTAAACTGCAGATAATAGCAAGTCTACCATCCAGATGTTTCTTAGTTACTTTTCTACATCTGCGATGAAACACCATGACCAAAAGCAACTTGTGGAGGAAAGGGTGTGTTTGGCTTATACTTTCACATCACTGAAGGAAGTCAGGATAGGAACTCAAGCGGGAAAGGAGCTTGGAGACAGGAGCTGATGCAGAGGCCACGGAGGGTCGCTGCTTACTGGCTTGCTCAGCCTGCTTTCTAATAGAACCCAGGGCCATCAGCCCAGGGATAGCCCCACCCCCAATGGTCTAGGCCCTCCCCATCAATCGCTAATTAAGGAAATGCTCTACAGCTGGATCGTATGATGGTTTTTTTCAGTTGAGGTTCCCGCCTTTCAGATGACATTAGCTTGTGTCATGTTCTCAAAACTAGCCACCACAATTGATCCCCTGGCAACCTGACATACAAACACATCACTGCTAAGCCACAGTCTTTTTTTTTTTTTTTTTTTTTTTTTTTTTTTTTTTTTTTTTTTTTTTTTTTTTTTTTTTTTTTTTTTTTTTTTTTTTTTTTTTTTTTTTTTTTTTTTTTTTTTGTTCATCTCCAAGATCACATATTAATATTGACATCAGGATATAAGACAGTTTCAAACTTAAAAAAGTTCCACGCATCTTACAAATACAAACACTTTAAAAAAAACTTCCTCCTTTAAGAAACAAAGTCTCTCAGCTGTGAACTCCGATAAAATAAATAAAAAAAAAAGAGATGATTTAAATGCTTTATTTCAAGAGGAAATTATGAAGGTACAGACAAAGCAAAACCAAACTCCAACTGTGTAAATACCTCAGTGTCCAATGTCTGGGACCCATTCACAGTCTCAAGGCTCCTCCACTGGGCTGGGGCACTCCTCCAGTCCACCCTCTGTAGCCCATACAGATTGTCCCCTAAGCTTTCTCCACTCGGCAGCCGTTGCTGTTCTTTGCAATTGTCCCATGGTACTGGCATCTCCAAAATGCTAGAGTCTCCTTTTACAACTGGGCTGCACTTTTACCAACAGCCTCTCCTGGGCTCTCTTCAGGACCTCTGGCCCGGCCATCAGTGCCAAGCCTCTGTTACTCTTCATGACCCTTTTCAAAACCAGTACTACCTGGGAGACTACACTACCAAGTTCAGCTGCCAGCACAAGGTACAGCCGTGACCACCTTTGGAACATAACTTCTGTGTGCTGACTGTGAGGAGATACTCCCCAGAAGATCTCACTTCAATAATGCTGGTCTCTTTGTAATAACTTCTGATTTCTCAGCTCCAGGCAACCAGCATTGACTGTCCTGGTAAAGCAAAGATTTTACTTCACTTGTCTTCTGTTAATCTCTGCTGATTTGTCAGCCCCAGATGTCCAGAATACAGAGTCTTAGTTCAAAATAGCAAATGGCCCCAAATGAATCTTTAAACTTTCTCCTTCCACAATCCTCCCCAAAACACATGGTCAGGTCTATCACAGCAATACCCACAATTCTGGTACCAGTTGATCAAGTGGTGATGCACACCTTTAAGCCCAGCACTCAGGAGGCAGAGGCAGGTGAATCTCTGTGAGTTTGAGGCTGGTTCTAGGACAGCCAGGGCTACAAAGAGAAACTCTGTCTTGAAATGTCAAAAAGAAGAAGAGGAGAAGGAAGGAAGGAAGGAAAAAGAAAATGCCCTACAGTCACATCTTATGAAGTTGTTTTCTCAACTGAGGCATTTTTTTCCCCCCAGATGACTCTAGATGGGGTCAAGTTGACATAACACTAGCTAGCACAAGGTAAATGCAAGAGTTAAATTAATTAAAACAACTGCACTGCCCAGGGTGGTGCTTGACACAAAGCAAGCACTAAGTAAGAAAGCAAACAGGAAAATAAAAAATGAACTGAGTGTGTTTTGCACACCTGTCATTTCAGCCCTCAAGGGGCTGAGGCAAGAAGAGCATCATGGGTTTTAGGACAGCCTGGGCTACACAGTGAAACCCTATAGAAAGAAAGGAAGAAAAAATGGAGGAGAGAAAAAGTATGGAGAGGGAGAAAAGGAAGAAAAAGTGGGAGGGGGGAAGGAAGGAAGGGAGGAAAAAGGAAAAATAATTTTAAAATAAATATCACAGTCAGTGCAACCCTTTTACTACTTTAGAACTTCCCCTGTGTGGTAGTCTGAAAGAAGATGCCCCCCCCCTCAAAGGAAGTGGCACTATGAGGAGGTGTGGCCTTGTTAGAAGAAACGTGTCACTAAGGGTGGGCTGGCAGAAGCTTAAGCCAGGCCCAGTGTCTCTCTCTCTCTTTCTGCTGCCTATGGATCAGGACATAGAACTTCTCCAGCACCACATCTACCTGCATGCCACCATGTTTCCCTCCATGACAATAATGGACTAAACCTCTGAAACTGTTAGCCTCCCCCAGTTAAACATCTTCTTTTATAAGAGTTGCCATAGCCATGGTGTCTCTTCACAGCAATGGAAACCCTAAGATCCTGTTATCCAGAAAATCTCTAAGCTTATATATTAGTTTTAGTCACTAATATGTTTCCTGTGTTCTTAAAGGACAAATAAAGACTGACAATAAACTATCCAAATCGTAACAACTTTACTTCCTGGGGTCTCCAAGTGGCCAGAAGTACAAGGCCACAGACCCTGCACCCCAATAAACTGATTGGCATCTGTGCAATTGTAGGCAAGTTACACAACTCTCTGTGCTTCAGTTTAGTTGTCAGTGAAAGAGAAGGTGCCAGACACATGCTTGCTTGTCTCCAGGGTTTCCTGTTGTCACTAACGAGAACTGGGGAGACATTTGAGTGTCTAAAAAGAAGAGAAGTGCGTTCCCATCCGGTTCATTAGAGCCCGTTCTTCCTCTGGCCCAGCTTCCCCTGTGTCACTGGACACTGCCCCACTGGGCGGGTCCTTTGCATTTCAGCTTTAAAAGTGTGACTCCCTTTGTCTCTCTGGCAAGTTGTTAGCATCATAAGTATATGGGTTGTCTCTCTGTCTCCTAGCTAGCTTTATAATCCACCAAATGTATGTATCAAATTCCTGTTCTATTATTTAAGATACCTTATTGATATCTTAATTATGTGATTTGTATATATATATATATATATCTTTATACATGTGCATATATAATCTTAAATTTGAAAGGACTGGGATTAGTGGTCATATTTATAGTCTTGGCACTTGGAAGGTGGAGGCGGGACTATCAGGAGTTAAAGACCGTTCTGGGGTGCATAGCAAGTTCAAGGCTAGCTTCAGCTACATGAAATAAATAAATAAATACACTGAAATGTGTAAATGACAGGTGGAACCCAAAGCATAGTCTCATACATTTTAGGTGAAATTCTAAAGACCCATCAATAAGAACAAACAGGGAGTTGGAAAGAGGATCACATGTTTGAGATCAGCCTGGGCTACACAATTAGAGCTTATGGAAAAAGGAGACAAAGAAATACTGGCATCTCATTGGATGATAGTCTTCTCATCTTCTATTATGTCTTGAAAATTTTTCAGCTGTTTTTCTTTCTGTGCTTTTAGGCCATATCTTATTATCTAATGTTAGAGCTTGAGTGTTCTCTGAGTACCTCAGAATGTCCACTCCTTATGGCACTGGGGAAAAAAGCTGTCCAAAGGGGCTACAGAGAGGAGCCCTATAGGATGAGGAATACTTTTTCACTTGTACATAGGTCTGTAGACATGATTTATTCTCCTGAAATATAAGAAAATGGGGCAGAAAACATGTAAGGAAACTTGAGCTACAGAGTATTATGCAAGCAGTGAAATGCATGTCATTTTCTAATTGCTTTGTGGCTTCAACACCTCTTCATAACGCCTTAGAAAAAGTTCACCTCTGAAAGCACCTCTGCGAATTGATTTCTTAATGTCACTAGGTTCCACATACGCACAGCCCACGCTCCCTCAGTTGCTAAGTGCACTCACTGGATTGTCACAGTATGTTCCCGAGGCCCCTGATTTCTCTCAAATATAAAAGATTTGTTTCTGATTGGGAGGCAAAGCCCTCGCCTTTCAAAAGCATTAGTCTCTTAAAAACAAAGAATCAGCATCCATTAGATCCCCACTTCAGATGAAAAGCCATTTCCCAAAGCAAGAAGAAGATATGCACTCTAAGATTCATTTTATCTCACAGCTTGGAACCCAAAGATGACTTACAGATTATTTTCACATTGTTAGCTTTATTTCATTAGGAAGGAATGGCAGAATATGTGACCAGATATTGCTCCCTTACAGGCACTGGTAACTCCCACCAATGAGATAGGTTACAAAGATTCTCTAACTTCAGAACATAATAGAACATAAGGCAAATAATTCTTGAATGGGACCAGTTAAAACAACTTTACTTATTTATTTGCCTTGGTGTTTGCCTGGAACTACAGACAGTTGTTAGCTGCCATGTGGGTGCTGGGAATCGAACCCGAGTCCTCTGGAAGAGCAGAAGGTGCTCTTAACCATTGAGCCATCTCTCCAGCCCCCGAATGGGACCAGTTATACACAGCAGCCCACAGACCTCAAAAGTTTTGTAGAAAGAGTTTTGTCATTCCTTCACTCAGTGCATTTTTATTAAGCATTTGCTTAACAATAAAACGGTATTGCTCAATAACAAGATGCTTCACTTTTGAGTTTTATCATTGGGTCATCTCACTATGCATCAAATTTAAAGGAGTTTACTTTAATAGTCTATGCTATTGCAAAAAAGTATGTGTTTACTATAACACACACATGCATGCATGCATGCACTCCAAGCCAACAATATGCTGGTTAGTGTTTGTTAACTTAACTAGGTCATTTGGAATGAGGAGACTTCAGTCTCAGTCGAGGAATCACCTCCATCAGATGCGCTTGTGGCATGCCTGTGGGACACTTTCTTAATTGCTCGCTGACACAGGCTGGCCCAGCGTGTCACACTGTCTGGTGGCACTTCAGGAAGGTGGTTGAGGATTGTATAAGCAAAGTGAGCTAGCCCTGGAGAATGAGCCAGTTAGCAGGATTCCTCCACGGCCCCGGCCTCTTGAGCTCTTTCCCTGACTTCTCTCCAAGATCAGAACAGGGAAACCAAAGAAACCCTTGTTCTCCCCAAGCTGCTTTTGCTCATAGCGTTTATCCCAGCAGTAGAAAGCTAACTAAGACACAAGGATGTTTGGAGGTGGGCGGGGAATGAAGGAAGGAGGGAGGAAGGGCACAGTTACTACCAACCAGGGCAAGCAGCTTTATCTAAAGGCATCTTTTCATACTTAAACTAGGTGCAATGTTTGCCAAGAATTCTTACGAGAATATTTTCTTGTGTGAAACCAAGTTAAAGATTCCAGCTTTTTTTTTTTTTTTTAATTTTATGAAGTTAAATATGACACTCCTTCCTTAAAAGTTTGGAAAGCACCCAGAAAAATTACCCAGTGTGTGTCTTTTGGTAGAGAAATATTTTTTCTGCTTCTTAAAAAAAATCAATTACTGAATTATTCAAGTTTACTACTTCTTGAAGCTTTTCGCTCATTTTTATCCCCTTCTCTAGAGACGTATCAGTTTTGTTCTTCTAAAGCTTATTTGAAAAGTTGTGCATAATATTCTCTTTTAACTTTATCTGCCACTTGCCTATCTGTCCGTCTGTCTAGCCCTATGTATGTATCTGTCTGTCAATGTATGCATATATATGTCTATATATATATATATATCCATCAATCTATCATCTATATATCTACCTAACATCTATTAGTTTATCTGAGGAAGAATCCCTCTGGCTGGCAAGGAACTGTCTACATAGCTAAGGATGACTTGATCCTCCAGGTCCTTCTCTCTCTGGCTGAAGGCATGCACCACTGTTCCTGGCTTTTTATTGTGTTTTGCCTTGTCCAACACCGAGCTACATCCTTAGCCTTCTTTCTTTTTTGAACATTTTCTTCTTTAATCCTGTAAGTGGGTGCCCTGGTACAGGCTGAATACTTGTTATCTAAATCACATCTTCTCTCTGACTAGACAAGCCAAAGGTGATTTGTTTGAATTAGCCACAAAAAATTTAATAATAATTCAGCCTTTATTCCCAGAAGTACAAAAAGTGTAAACACATAAGTGACATCATGCATTTTCTTTTCTCTTCCAGAATAAAATTTCTATTCATTGCTTTGAATTTTGGGTTGCTCCATTGAAAGGTGTGGAGGCCACAGGAAAAGAGGTTGTATTAGTTGATGTTTAATTTATCCTGTTGGCCTAAGTATCTCCCTCACATCTAGCTGGATGTCTTGCACAGTCAGGTCTGTGGATTCTGTCTTGATGAGATCACCCACAGGCTTACTTACTTTCAGTTTTCTACCATTATCTTAAGAGTTTTCCCCCTATTTCTCTGTGTTTCTAAGAGTTTTGTTGCATATAATTAAATGCAGGGGGTGGGGCCTTGAAATGGAATTTCTCTGTATAACCTTGGCTGACCTGGAACTCAGTAGATCAGGCTGGCTTAGAACTCAGAAATCTGCTTACCTCTGTCTCCAGTGCTGGGGTTAAAGGCATGTGCAACCACCTCCCAGTTTATTTTAATACTATGTTGTTGAGATGATATCATTTAATGGATTTTTATTTCCTTTAACTGTTGGTGTTCTACAGATGCTTGGGCATCCTCAACAGCACTAACACTGGCTGGTGGATTTGTTCAGGGTAACTGTGAGATGCTCACCGATGTTTAAATACCAAGCCTCCTAAAACCTCTTATAAAATCAGATCTGGCAAGGCATAATAGTCCAAGACTTTAAGCTCAGCACCGGGAAAACTGAGGCAAGAAGTCTGCAAGTTCAAGGCCAGCCTGGGCTACAGAACAGGCCTATTGTGAGATATTTGATTGCATTGTGTGAAGATGTGTCACTGTGATTAGTTTGGTAAAATGGTAAACGGCCAATGCTAAGGCAGGAGGTATAGGTGGGACTTCTGGATAGACAGAGCTCCGGGAAGAAGAAAGGAGAAGTCACCAGCCTCAGGACATGCAGGAGAAGAGGGGAAAGCCCCAAGCCACGTGGCAGCACATAGATGAATAGAAAAGGGTAAATTTAAGTTACAAGTGCTAGTTAGAGGCAAGCCTAAGCTGAGACCAACCTTTTATAATATTTTATTTTTATTTTATGTGAAATGGTGTTTTGCCTGCATGTATATAGAGTGTCAGATCTTGGAATTACAGACAGTTGTTAGCTGCCATGTGGATGCTGGGAATCGAACTCAGGTCCTCCAGAAGAACAGTCAGTGCTCTTAACTGCTGAGCCATCTCTCCAGTCCCAAGACAAAGCTTTTATAACTAATAAGAAGTCTCCATGCCATTATTTGAGAGCTGACTGGTGGGACAGAGAAAAAGATTCATTATACAGATGTATCTGAGACATCATATAGCAAGGCCCTGTCTCAGAAGACAAAACAAACCAAAAATAAGATTTGATTATTTGAGGAGACTATGCCTGAGAATTATGTCTCCGGTTCAGTTTATCATTAGTGTATAAGTGTATATTAGTATATAGTGTTCAACCCTCATGAGGTGACACACTAATACTACCAAGAGAATATTAAGTATAATCTTTTCCATTTTAGCAGTGATTACTATTATCTACCTTCTATTTGAACATGTTTGAACCTAAAATGTCAAAACCCAAGTGCAATATTTTTAAAAGATTTATTTATTATGTAAACAGAATTCTGCCTGCATGTATGCCTTCATGCCAAAGAAGGCACCAGATCTCATTATAGGTGGTTGTGAGCCATCATGTGATTGCTGGGATTTGAACTCAGGACCTGTGGAATAGCTCTTAGTTCTCTTAACCTCTGAGCCATCTCTCCAGCCCCCAAGTGCAAATTTTATGATAAATTTTTGAGTGGTGATCTTTTATTAAAGAAAGAATTGTCATTCTGAACTCACCATATGCAATTATCCACTCAACATAAAACAAGGTGCGTTGAGCAGTGGTGATATCCACCTTTAATTTGAACACTTAGGAAAGAAAGGCAAATGAATCTCAAAGGTCCAGACCAGCCAGGGCTACCTAGAGAAAGCCTGTGAAACAAACAAATAAAGCAAAACAAACCCAACAGCATGGTGATAAGTCAAATGTGAGTTGATGTATGCAAACAGCTAGCCATGAAATATATTTCCCTTAACAGTACCAACGAGGGATAAATTAATTTTCAACTAAGAAGAATTTAGATGAATAAGATAATTTAACTGAAGCAAAAATTATGTCGTTCCACAAAATATATTGATGTTAGTCTTTCAGTGCACTTGATTTAGCCTAATAGACCTGTTACATAAATAATTGTTGAATTTGTTATATAAAAAAACAAATAACAAAATCTATGAGACAGTCACCTCTTCAGGTGTCAAGGCTTTTCCGTTACTGATAGGAAAAGAAAGAGAAAATTTTCTGAGATAAGATCTCATATAGTTCAGGGCTTCATCTCACTATGTATCTGAGGCCAGCTTGATACATATATATTATCCTCACTCTATTGACAACTTTGAGATGACCTTGACAGTCTCGACATTCCCCAAGTGTTGGGATTGTAGCCATGTGCCAGCACACCTGATTGTGAAATTCCAAATTAAAATGGATGATCATTGTGACCCTCCCCATAAAGAACGTTTGAGGAGGATATTTTCATCCTGTGCTGACTTCTATCCTTTTACATGGTTATGCTTAAAGAATCCCACCACGGCAACAAGTAAAATCATCAGGGTCAGAGTGGAAGGAAGGAGTCAAGCTGATGGCAATACCTTCTTGTTGATGCTGCTTTCTAAAGCTTGTTTATTTATATTTTGCATAGGAGTATTTTGTGTGCATGTATGTCTGCATTCCACATGGATGCCTGGATGTCTATGGAGGTCACAAAACGATGACAGATCTTCTGGAACTGGAGTTTAAAACAATTGTGAGCCACTATGTAGGTGCTGAGTATTGAACTCAGGTCCTCTGGAAGAGCAGTCAGTGCTCTTAACCCCTAAAACATCTCTGCAGCCACAATTGCCAATGGATAACTTTTTTTAAGTTATTGATCCCAGCATAATCCTACTTTGAGATAATGCTCTTGTACACTGTAAAGATTTTTCATTTGTATTGGTTTAATAAAATGCTGATTATCCAGTAGAGGCAGGGCAACGAGACTAAGAGAATTCTAGGAAGAAAAAACGCAGAGCAGCAGATGCCAACTTGACAGAGAAAGGCAGACGAGAATACTGAAGCAAAGGTACCAAGCCACATGGCTAAACATAGTTAGGAATTTGGGGTTAATTTAATTTGGGGTTAAGTGTAAGAGCTAGATAGTAATATGCCTAAAGTACTGGCCAAGTATTAAGCCTCCAAGTCAATTATTTTATAGGTGGCTTTAGGACTGCAGGTATGGACCTCAGGGCTAGGCTGGACTGAGAAACTTCCAACTACATAATTCTGAAGAGTAGAAAGGTGACTTCGGCCATGAAATGTAAGCCTGTGTTATTTAACAGCCTCCAAGTTTTCAAAAGGCTACCGGTTATGTTCAGTGTACTGTTCATGATACTAACACTGAATACATTTTTCCATAAACAAATATTCAATGGACAAAAAGAAATAAAACAAGTTGAATAGCCTTGATGAGATAAATGGAACATGGACTATTAATACAAGAAATTTTTTTAAAGATTTATTTAATTTTAGTATGTATACAACATTCTACCTCCATGTATGCTTGCACACCAGAAGAGGGCACCAGATCTCATCACAGATGGCTGTAAGTCACCATGTGGTTGCTGAGAATTGAACTCAGGACTCTCTGGAAGAGCAACCAGTGCTCTTAACCTCTAAGCCATCTCTCTAGCCTAAAGAAATTTAACAGGCACATTCTAACAAAGGATAATTAAGGAAAGACAAAGGAAATATATATATATATATATGTGTGTGTGTGTATATATATATATATATATAATCTCACATAAGATTAAAAAAAACAAACAAACAAGAAAAAAGATATCTCAGTGGTTAAAACCAGAGGACTCTGGTTTGGTTCATAGGACCCACAGAGGGCAATTTACAACTCTAGTTTCAGGGGAGTACAGTGCCTCTTCTGGCTTCCCTGGGCTCCTGCATACACATGGTACACATAAACTCACACATACATGCAAAAATAATTTTAAAAAATACTTATAGTGGAAGTGCATTCCATGCAACAATTTTCTTTTCTTTGACGTGCATATACATAGAAAAATAAATAATTAACATTTAACTGGATATTCTTTATTTTCCTTTACTCTGGTATTCTTTAAGGGAGGGCAATTCTTTCTTAATTGCCTCATACCTAGGTTACTTGTTTTAGGAACAGCAGCCTCTTTTTGTCTTGTGGGAAGAATACATCCACATCCATCTGCCTGCTTTTTGTATTGGTTTTGTTGTTTCATGGGGATTCTCTTAATCCTATTGGGTGGTGTCAGGCTTTCCTGTTGTGGGCTTTCCTCAAATGTTTGGGAGTTCTTGGTTGCTTTATCGTGTTTTTAATGTTAAAATCAGGAAGGGCTGTTGGGTGGCTGCAGTGTTTTGGCTCATGAACTTCCTTGTTTTCTTGGCAACTGGTACAGGTCCCAAATAGGAAGAGGGACTGTGGCCATCAGGCTTCTCTTTGGTACTTTCCAACCATGTAACCAGGGAAAACTTTACCTTTCATGGCTACAGCTTGCTCCTCTAGGCCCGGCATAAGTATGAATGATGCTTTCTTTCACTCGACTGTGTCCCAATTTAGAGAATAAATTACATTTTCATGTGGTTTACAACCCAAGGCAAAGACCAGAATGTTGTGTCATTTCTTTCTATGGTCTCAATACTCACTTAGGCAATGTCTGGCAACAAATATCCCAGTTAATTTAGAAAGCAGAATCCATAGCCATGACCTGGGGCACATACTCTGTGCCAGGAACCTGGAGAATAAAGACCAATTCGGTTTCTCTGTGGCAGTGTAATTAATTATCCTGCTGGCTGCCTGCCTCTGTCTCTATTGCTTAACACTTTAGGTTTCTCTATCAGAGGACATCAAAGTTATTGCCTTTCATCTGCATAGGAGTAAAATGTTTTGTTTTGTTTTTAATTCCTGGTGCATGTCACCATCCATTTCCAACCCAATCTATTTTAATATTTAATATTAATTTTATCATTGTACCTACAGTACCACCCCAAAAGACAATAATCATAGTTAAGATGTGAAAAGTTCATTATGTGTGTGGGAGTTTGAATGTATTTGGCCTCCATAAGCTCATAGAGAGTGGCACTATAGGAGGTGTGGTCTTGCTGGAGAAAGGATGGTCCTGTTGGAGGAGCCTGGATGACATATACCTTTAATCCAGTCCTTTAGCATGGAGGGCACACCTTTAATGTGGGCCACACCTTTTGATGGAAGTGTGATGTGGAAATGTCTCTTGGTATGCTGTGAAATAAAGGAACTGTTTTGGCATAGGTAGGAGAAGGAGGGCGGAGTCAGAAGGGACACCATCTAGCTGCCCAAGAATGAACATGTAAAGGAACACAGGTGAGCCATGGGCCACGTGACAGGACAGATTAATGAAAATGGGTTGAATTAAGATGAAAGAGCTAGTTAGCAATATGCCTGAGACATAGGCAAAGCAGGATGAATTTAATGTAAGCATCTGTGTGTTTCTTTGGGACTTTGGGATTGCTGGTATAGAAAAGCAGCAGTGGGCAGATCCAGACTATGGGGCTAGGTGGATTGGGACTAGGCATACTGGAAACCTCTTGTTACAGAAGTGTGTCACTGTCAAGACAGGCTTTGAGGTCCTTTTCTCCAGCTTCACTCAGTGTGACAGTCAGTCAACTTCCTGACTCTCAGATCCAGCACCACATCTGCCTACACACTGTCATGCTCCCCACCATGATCATAATTAACTGAACCTCTGAACTAAGCAAGCCACCCTCAATTAAATGCTTCCTTTATTAGAGTTGCCATGGTCATGGTGTCTCCTCACAGAAATAGAAACCTTGTAGCCAGATGTCTTTCTGTCCAATTCAGGCCCACAGTCCATACAAATCTCTCCCACCTGTGGTTCCTCAGCCACTTGCAAAATAATTACTCAGAGGCTTATATTTATTACAAACTGTTTGGTTTTACTCAGGCTCATTACCAACTAGCCCTTATACTTAACCCATTTCTATTATACTGCCCATTCAATATATTATATTGCCACGTGTTCGGTGGCTTTACCTGTGTTCCCTTACTTTTTTCTTCCTGGGTCACAACTTGCAGGTGGCCCACTGACTCCACCCTCTTTTGTCTTTATCTCTGCTTGGACTTCTGGCCTGACTTGCCATAGGCCAAAACAGTTTCTTTATTAACCAGTGTTAGTAAGGCATATTCACAGTATACAGAGAGACATCCCACATCAAACCTATATAAGACAATGTGTTAGGCACTGTTCAAAGCTCTTGATTTCTTTCCATTTTTCCAGCTGCTCCCTGAGGTCATTTCTAGTATTTCCATTTTTCTGGCTATGAAAATCGAGCTATAGGATGACAGAGATTTTACCCCAAAGCCTGAAGATCCAGAAAAAAATAGGCAACCTAATAGAAATAGCAATTGACTTCAGAACTCAGATTATCACCACCTAAAGCCCTTATATCAGTCAGCTCCTCTTCCAAGTGCTCCAGAACTTCATGGAGTTTAGTGCTACTTCATTAGGTCTGTTGTTTCTGTGGGTCCTGAGGAAGCAAGTTAACCCAGGAGCTCAGAGAACCTTCTAGAATTTGGAGCTTAGTAAATAGTTCTGGCTCTGTTGTAAATAACTATGTCACTTACCACCTGCCAGTCCAGCCTTTCTTATGTGCACAAACACAACACTTCTTGCTGCTACATCAATCTAGAAAATTCTGTGTAGCTCTGGCATAAAAGTAGAAAGCAGCCATGGAGATTTGTTCATGGCCCCCGGGAATTCTTAATGGAGAGTCCCTCTGCAGTGTTTAATCACAAATCACAGTATTTTAAATCAGAAAGAGGAAGAAACAACAGAGGCCAATCCCACCATTTTGCAAATAAAAAAAAAAGAAAGAAATTATAGGGAGCTGGAGTTACTTACCCACTTCTCACAGCCAATTAGTGTAATTAGGTATGAGGACACAATTGCCACCCAGTGTCCTAACAAAATCACTGTTCTGTTCATTCTGTCCCTCTGCTCTTCCCTTCCTTGCTTTGGGAACAGAAAGAGAAAATGCTCAAAGCCATGCCATTTCAAGTATAGAAATGATTGTTATTTTTTAGCTAAAGGCTGTGGACCCATAATTTTAGGGGAGAAATTACTGCTTCAATTTTCAAAGAAACTTAAGTCAGTTACTGTTTCTTTCTCACAGATCTGTCACTTTTTATGGTTTTTCTTTTTGTAGGATACATATATTGACTCAGTAAACCATGTGACTTTTCACTCCCAAGATTACAATGACTCTTATCTGTTCACATTAGCATTTTCTTTTGTATTTGTGCCCCTACCAAGATCAACAGGCTTGGAGGCCAGGGCTTTAAGGTGACCCCATTGCCCTTCTGCTGGGCGAGATAAAGATATTTCCTACATTAAGAGTAATGAGTTTGGAAAGGTGAAGGCTGTGTTTTTCTTTTTGGTTTTTGTTTTCTTCTATTTCCTGATAGCAATCAGCTTTCTGGAGGTGTTCTAGAAATTTCCACATTCACAAGGTTAAAAAAAAATGGGTCATGAAGTCAAGAAAGGGGGAAAAGGAGAGGTGTTTTATAACTTGTCCAGAGACAGCTATTTCACATTCTAAGCAAACAAAAATACATTCTTGTCAGGGACCAGAAGGAGATATACAAAAAAATAATCTTGGGGGGGGCGCTAATGCATTTCTATCATTTGTTATGGAGAAAATATATTGAATCTCAAGATCTTGTTAGAACTGTTAAGCTCTAAAAACCACCTTTCTCATAAGCCAAGATAAAAATTAATAAGATTAATGACTCCTGTCTATTAATTCTCCATCTTTTCTTCTGAATTATGGCTACTGTCTCTAGTCCAAGCAGGTTCCCTAGGACCAGGTCACTAGCAGTTATTCCTGCAGATGTATCTGTGTATGTCTGAGGTATATTCACGTAGGTGTAAGTAGAGATCAGAAGATAACCTGGTGTGGTAGTTTGAATGAAAATGGCCTTTATAAACCCACAGGGGTGTCGCTATTAGGAGGCATGGTCTTGCTGGAGTTCAGTGTAGCCTTGTTGAAGAAAATGTGGTACTAGAGGCGAGCTTTGGGGCCCAGTATCACTCTCTTCCTGACGGCTGTGGAAATGAATGTAGGACTCCCAGCTATTTTCCAGCACCATGTCTGCCTGGCCCCATGCTTCCTGCCATGATGACAATGGACTAAACTTCTGAACTGTAAGTCAGTCACAATGAAATGTTTTCCTTTATAAGAGTTGGTCATGGAAACCCTAAGACACTGGTAAAGTTGATTTTTTTTTCCTCCAATCATGTTGGTCCCAAAATCAAAGTTAAGTTGTCAGTAATCTTATCAGGAAAAGCTCTTAACGTCTCGGCCATCTCAACAGCCTCTATTTTGTTATATATATATATATATATATATATATATATATATATATATATATGTACATATATATATAATGCATATTTATTTGCTATGAGCTGCAACTCCTATATCAAGAATGCTGGACACCCAGAAAGGTGTTTGAATGTACTTATTAACTAAATAACACTATATGGTCCCTTTGACCTTTTAAAGCATCTTGAGTGCAGGAATATCAGATTCTTTTTTCTGTGTCTCTGTCTTCTTTCCATGTATCTGTCTGTCTCTCTGTCTCTGTGTGTCTCTGTGTATGAGAGAGACAAAGATAGAGTCAGATAGTCAGTCAGACAGACAGACAGACAGACACCAACACCACCACTTAGGACCCATCTACCTTGGTCTTTGAGTCAGGGTCTTTCACTGGAATCTAGGGCTTACTAATTAGACCAGACTGGCTGACCAGAATACCCCAGGAATCCTCCTGCCTCTGCCTTTCCAGCTGAGACTGCATCACACTTGTCTTTTTACATGGGTGCTGGGGCTTGAACCCAGGTCTCCATGCCTGCCAGTCAGAACTATTTCCCCAGCCCTGTCAGAGAGCTTTCTCCCATGTAAGCTATTGCCATCTTACCTCCCTCATCATCAGCTGGAAATATCTCATCTCTGAAATTTCGAACCCCACAGTATTTACACTGGAAATTAGAAATGTGTTGCCTAGCTCTTTTTTTCTCTCTGCTGAATTCTATACTTCCTTGTTTCCCAGCAGTGCAGGTCTCTAACTAAAATTTGAAGGTCCCCAAAACAGCTCATAGGTGACCTCTCCTTGGCTTCTGGACCTGCTTAGTGAGAATATCACCAATTACTGCCCCCTCTTCTTCTTAGCATGCTGGTTTCAGCCCTACTACTCTATCAAAACTGCTTCTGCCAAGGTTACCACCCCACAACCCTATCAGTTTATGGGGGGAAAATAAATAAAATCCAATGACAAGTGTCAGGAGTGTATAGAAAAACAATAACTTTTATTTCAGCAGAGCAAAATATGGTCCAACCATTTTGTAAAACAATTGGTAGTCTCTAGTAAGGTTGAAAATATGAATTACCAACAACATATTCCCCTAGGAAAACTGCTGCACATGAACAGAAGAAGACATTTCTATAATGGTAGCCATGGCCTTGTTTGTAATTGTAGATAATTTAGAAATCACTCATATGGCCATTGTGGTGGAGACATGTAATTCTTCCTTAAAGCTCATCAGTGGCTAGTATGCAAGTCTTTATTGCATTCCCATTCTTTATTGGTGGGGTGTGTGCTTAAGCTTTGGCTAGTGGATATAAAAAAAATGAGAGAGTAGAACTTTCTTTATCCATTGCATGTTAGTAATGAAGTCATGTTTACTAGAGGTGTGGTTCACTCTGTGATGATGTTGTGATATACAATCACACATGATGGAGCAGCAGCAATGGAGGGGTGGCATCTTTTCACTGTGATGTGTCACATTATCCCTGGATACTTGTTTTTGAGTTTATATACAAGAGTGAGAGAATTTTCTTACTGTGTTTAGGATTCTGTTGGTTTTGGTTCAGGGTAGTTATCTTTGGCCAAATATAATCTTAACATTTAGAGGGATATGCTTGTCAAGTTATCTCTAGATAGCTATGAATGGATAAATACACAAAAGAAATCTCTTGGTGTATAAATCTCAGGAATACAATATTGCAATAACATATATGGAATCATACCATACATTTAAATTTAAAAGTTTTATATCTATCTATATATATATATACATACTATTTGTGGATATATACATCATTTTCAAAATGCAGACCATCTGTGATTCTGAATCATGCTAACTTCATGATAATGGCCTCCTTTGAGCAAGGACTTTTCTGATTTGACACTGTCCCACCTAGTGAGTTATTCATTATCAGCCAGGAGAGACAAAGCCAGACTAGTTAAGAGCCCTCAGTTTACCTACCAAGAGTTCTCATAGACAATCTGCCCATTTCTCCAGTGTTTTCTTTAGAAACTGCCACACACCACCCTGCTCTTCAGCGTTAGTCACCCTCAAGCAACAAGACATAAACGAGCCCGTCACACTAGTTTTGGACTGCAATCGCAGTACTTATGAGGCTGACGTGGGAAGATGGGGAGTTCGAAGTCAGCCTGGGTTGTTATAGCCAGCACCTACCTTGCAAAAAACCCAAGGGCTGGAGATATAGCTCTGTGGGATAGTAGAGTGATCGGGTGACATCCGCAAGGCCTGTGTTCCAGCCCCAGAACAAAAAAGAAGGAAGGGAGAAAGAGGGGAAAGAGAGGAAGGGACGAAGGTAGGGAGGAAGGAAGGAAGGAGGGCAAAGACTAGATATTCATGACTTTAAAATCCATGCTAAGAAGACCCCCAAACCTCAGTAAGGAGGAGAAAGCAAAGTGGATGTAGTGCCCTCACCACAGCTTACTACTATTCACCTATTCACCAAAACCTCCCCCAAAATATTTGGGGTTGAGTTCAATTTAATAGTACTAACCCTGTAATTAATATGAATGAAGCATTGTTTTTTTTTTTTTTCAAATGCAGAGGAAATCTGAGCTCATAAAGGAGGAAATCACCCTACGACTAACTCTCAAATTCTTAGTAATGATGAGAATAATAATGCCCAAGTATTGCACTCTTACCTAGAGCCAGGTGTGTTGTGTAATTCAATTATTTAAGACAATTTCACAATAATCATGTATCATAAATTTTAAAACCGAGGTTTAGCCAGTGGTCACATAGGTAGAAAGGGGATCATTCTGGATTCTAATGAGTTATCTGAATAAAAAAAAAAATCTACATTCTTTAAATGTTACCCTATATCATTTGCCATCACAGTTTTACTCTGGTGGTCTTGTCTCACGAGGAGACAAGCTAAGTGACTGACAGTGTCCAATTAAAGGCCATTCAAGAGTTTACTATCCCCAAGCACCTTCTTCACGTGCTGTAACATTGTTAATTGCTTCAGTCTCTTCCCTCATGCAGAGACAAAACACTCTAACAAGCAATGTAAGGGAGAAAAGGATTAATTTCAATTTACAGATTATATTCTATCATTAAGAGAAATCAGGGCAGGAATTAAAGCAAGAACTTGAAGCAGAAACCATAGAGAAACATTGCTCATTGGTTCACGCTGAGCTAACTTTCATTTGCAAGCCAATACCACCTGCACAGGGAATGGTGTTTCCCACAGTGGGCTGGGCCCTCCTACATTGATGAACAATGTCCTACAGACTTGCCAACAGGCCAATCTGAATTGAAAAACCCCTCAATTGAGACTCCTTTCTTAGATGACTCTAGGCTGTGTCAAGTTGATGAGTAATGCAACCGAAGGCACTAAACCTTAGTCCTTTTTATGGTTAAGTCATCAGTATTTACCCCACAATATCAGTAAAGTTTTTATCAGAAAGATAAACATTAATCTGTAGAGTACTGTAACAAACTATAGTTTAGTAGCAGTCTATTAAAAAAATGTGATACTGGTCATATATATGTCAATGGACAATGTCAAACTTTTGAGAATCAAGGACACTCAGAAGAAAGCCTGGAACAGAAAACCCTAAAAAAGTGAGGTGATGCCAAAAAGCTGTTGGGTATGCTGTGGATTTTGTAATCTCCATGTGAAATGGAAAGTTAAAGTTGAAAAAACCTTGAATGTCATCATCTATCCCAACCCTCTTTATTACCACATCCAATAAAATCAC
Organism: Sigmodon hispidus; assembly: GCA_004025045.1. Lineage (NCBI taxonomy): Eukaryota > Metazoa > Chordata > Mammalia > Rodentia > Cricetidae > Sigmodon > Sigmodon hispidus. Next base: position 19,774 of record PVIH01000125.1, read on the forward strand.
CCCTACCAAAAGGAAAGCTTACCCCATAGTCTGAAATGGAATCATTAGCCGGTTAACTGAAGGTCACCTGTCACTACTTGGTGTTATGAGATCATATATTCATCACCTGTTCCAATGTCTTGAAGGGGTTTCCTGAAGTTTTAATTTTTATTTTGGTATTTTGTTTGTTGTTTTTAGAGATAAGGTCTCATGTAACCAAGGCTGGCCTCAGATACACTGAATTAGATGAGGCTAGGTGTTAACTCTTGACCCCTCTGTCTCTACTTCCCCAGTAATAAGAGTATAGGCCAGAGCCTGCTTCCCTCTGTTTTCTTCTGCTTGCTCCATAATTTTAGTTCTTACACTCTAGTCATCGACCCATTTTTAGTTGAGTTTTGGATAGCATGAGACATATGCATCAAGTTTCTTGATCATATGATCCAGTTCTTCCTGGTTACATGTTAAAGAAGCTTCACCTTCTCCAGTGTATGTCTTCGCTGTCTTTTCTGAGACTCAGTTAGAGGTGAGTGTGTAGTGTTGTTTGTGGATCTCTATTCTATTCTGTTGACCCATGTGTTTGTTTTTGTTTATTTGCTTTGTTTCTTCTTATGTCAGTTCTATGCTCTCTTAGTTACAACAACTCTGTAATATTTTTAAGTCGGGTATTGTAATACCTCTAAATTTGATCTTTGAGTGCTTGTGCATGTGAAGGGGGAGATGTATGAGTCTGTCTGTGTGTGTGCTTGTATGTGGAGGCAAGAAGACCAATGCTGGGCATCTTCCTCAATAACTATCCATTTTATTTTTCAAAACAGGATCTCTTACTGAACCTGGAGATTTCCACTTCAGCTAGACTGGCTTCACTGGCCATACCGACTCTTCTTCCCCGGTGCCAGCATTACACACAAACCACACACACACATACACACTACACACACACATACACACCACACACAAACACACCACACACATACACACACATACACACCATACACACACATACACACCACACACACATACACACACACACACACACACACACACACACACACACACTGACACACTTCTTAATGTGGACCTCTTCCTCCAAACCCTGGTCCTAAGATTTGTTTTACCCACTTTGCCATGTACCCTTTTCGCTTAGATTTGATTTTCCATAACTACCAAAGAGCTCTTTTATATTTCCATGTAAATTTTAGGATTCAGTGTATTTTTGTTGTTGTTGTAGTGGCTAAATAATATTATTAGCACTTTAATGGAGATTGACCTAAGTATGTAGCTAACTAATGTATGACCCTTTTAGCAATGTTAATAATATTCAGATTGTTCCAGTGAAAAACAGTATGGAAATTTAAACATAAAACTAAAAAGAGCTCTACCATATGATCAAGCTGTCCCACTTCTGGGCAAATATCTGAAGGAAATAAAATTACCATACTAAAAAAAACCTTTGCATGCTGTATTTATTGTGGCATTATACACAATAGCTAAGCTATTTCATCAGTCTGGAATTCCATCAGTGAATAAATGGATAAAGGGAATGCGGTAAACATAAATATTTGATTGTTATTTGACCATAAAAATAAAATTGCTATTTGTAGCAAAATGATATTACTGAAAGACATTGTGTTGAATGAAGTAAGCCAGACACAGAATGATAAATACCATACATTCTCTCTCATATATGGAAGTAACAACAAAAATGCCCAAGCTGAATGGGGATTGATATTTACTGCAGTTTAGATAAGGTATGGTTAGATCTGATGAGTCATGCTATGAACCTCATTAACATGCACAGCAAATTCATGTTTATCAAAAGTAAAATGTGGAGAGAAAAGTAACAGAAGATAGAAGAGAGACATTTTTTTTATTTGCTTCATAATTTTAACCAACAGAGAGAGAGAGAGAGAGAGAGAGAGAGAGAGAGAGAGCGCTACCAACTGTCTTTATCTGAATTTGAGTGGGTGTCGGGGAAAATGGAAAAGAGACACTGAACTGGTGCCAGGTGGATTCTGTCTCTGTTTGGAAAGAAGTCTGTTCAAGTCACTAGCAAACTGCAACTCTGGTCTCCTCCACCACCACCCCCTTCAAGCCCTCAGTTTAGGGCAAGAGGAATGGAAATAAGTCTGATCATGGGAGGAGATGCCGCCCAAGAGCTAGGGCTTGACTTTGTCCAGAGTCCGCCCTAGCTCAGGTCCACACCTCAGCCTCTTCATGCTAATGAACCCCAAGCTCCAACCATTACCAGACATGGGTTCACAAACCTGATGCCTTAGTTTCTCTAGATTTTTTTTTTAATATGGAGACAGAAATTGGTAAGGAAAAAATGATTTAATTTTTTGAGAGAGATTTTCCTGAAGCCAAGAATAGCCTCTAACATGCTAGCCAGGGATGACCTTGACACTATGATTCTCCTGCGTCCATCTCCCAGGTGGAGGCCAGACCTCTCGATTTGATTTTATGTGACACTAAAGAACAAACCCAGGGCTTCATGAGTACTGGGGAAGTACTTCACCCACTGAGTCACATTCTCAGCCAGAAAATAGATTTATTTATAGCTTAGCTACATGTAGAAGATAAATGCTTTTAGTTTCCCTCTATCTTTCTGGTATCAAAGTCATATTTTTAAAGAACAGACCTAAGCAAAAACCAAGAGATACATGCATGTCAGTGTCTGAGACGGCCCTCAGAGCCTTGTGAATCCTTCCTGGGAGGCAAATTCCTACTCCGTACAGGAGATTCAGCATTTCCCTCCCAGGATATGAGATTCCTGGGGAAATTCTAACTCTCTGGGGCCCCTATTTCATAAAGACAGTGTTTACCACTTTCCTGTATAGATTCTGTCTTTGAATCAAAATAAAATAAGCTATGATTCTCTGCATTGATTCCTATAAAGCCACTCCAGATGGATCAAATCCTCAGTCTTAACTTAATCATCTTTCACAAATGTAATGAGTCAAATATAATAATAATAATAATAATAATAATAATAATAATAACAACATTAATAGAAGATTGGTCCTGCACTGATCATATGCTGGACACTTAATTATTGTTATGGCTTAAGTGTGGATCATCCCTTATTAGCATGCATGTTTGAACACTTGGTCCAGGCTGCTGGCACTGTTTGGGAAGGTTGTGGGCTCTTTAGGAGGTTTTAGCAGGAGGGACTACATCACCAATAGGTCTTGAGACTTCATATTCCTGCCCCCATTTCCTGTTTACTCTGTTTTCTCTCTGTAGACACCATAAAGCCAGCCACTTTTGCCATCAGGCCTGCCCCACCATGATGGATAATATCCCCTCCAACTGTGATCCCAAAAAAGCTTTTGATTCCTAAAATTGTTTCTTACCAGTCACAGCAATGAGGAAAGTAGATACATTTACATCAATTCATTTAAGTCCCCCAAGCTTGAGTATCACTGTTAGTAGTCTCATTTCACAGACAAGTTAAACAAGTTCACAAACACGAAGTTAAAAAATTTTCCCTGCTCTCACAAGTGAGTAATCGGGCTAGGATTTGAATCCAGTTATGTATTCACTGTATTTCATACCCCTTCTTTTGCTTTCTCTCTCTCTCTCTCTCTCTCTCTTTTCCTTTCTTTCTTTCTCTCCATATTTCTGGCTGGCCCTTCAGCCGTTCTTGGCATGCCGGCCATTATGTGACCTTTTTGCTTTCCGCTTGGCCAGAGCTGCTTTAAGGCAGCATTGTGAGTTCCCTGGAGGCAGGGGCGGAGACAGACTTCCCCACAGGCTGGACAATGTTAGGACAGAGCACCTTGGTGTCAACCTGAGGAACTGTCACAGACAGAGCAGGACTGGAGTTCAGCAGAAGTAATATGTCTTCACAGTTTTATGGTCTATTGAAGTCTAAATAAAAAAAAAAAATCAGTCCAGTTGATTGAATATATAAAATTGAATAAAATCTTGCCCATATTACATTAATGACATGCTCAATTTTTGTCTCAAATTTTATGGAGACAAAACTCACCCAGAGTCCGTTATTAAAACACATAATGATATCTATGAATGATGTAAACCATCTTACTGATTCTGTAAAGTGACATGTAAATTGAGGTGTTTTTTTTTTAATTGAGGTGGGTGAGGTTTTTTTTGTTTTTTGTCTTTTTTTAAATGAGGTGATATATTCACCTCCTTAGAGATATGGTATATTGCTTTGGAGTATATAGCTCAATGTTAGCTGCCTAGCAGGCTCAAGTCCCTGAGTTCAATTCCCCCGCACCACTTACATGAATAGAATAAGTTTCATTTCTCCTGTGAGTGTTTAGAAAGTCTACAGATCCTTTGGCAGAGATTAGTAAGCCTCTTCTTCACTGCAAGTCCTTTGTGCTTGTTCCTTTAGTGATGCATCTGCTGTTGACCCATCAAGTTGCTTGGAGAACTCCACAGTATATTAGCAAGTCTGCTAAATAACAGATAATTAGTCTCTAGAGAAAAAGAAAAAAAAAAAAAACAAACAAAAAACAGAAGAATGCCAGAGCCCCCGCAAATCTGTCGCTTTTCTGATGCTTTTACATCCAGAGCTGTTCCAACTGCTTAGAAGCGCCGGGATTTCTGACTGCCGTTTCTTTTCAGATCCCTCTCGGCTACTGTTCCTATAGCAAAGCTCCATACATCTGAACTTTTCTCTTCATTCCTGTTCTCCACTTCGGTGATCACAGTTATGACTGAGCTAAACGAGGCTGTGTTATATAAATACATAAAAGGGAACTGTATGGGAACCTTGTTTTAAGAATAACTATGAGCCTGAAACTGAGGAAATTTTCATAAAGAAATTCAAGACAACAGGAAATAGCGCGCGATGAGGAAATGGTCCATCTGATAAATTAATTTACTCTCACCCCGTTTGAATTCCACAGCAATAAATGGTTCCACATTGTTAAGTTCATGAAGGAAATTTTGATTTGTTGTGATTTGGCTTTTTAATTATTATTATTTACTTTAAATTATTTGTATGCGGGTGGATATGGACATGTGAGAGCACGTTCTCATGGAAGAGGCCAGAGGTATGGGCTCCCCGTGGAGTTGGACTTGTGAACCACCCCATGTGGGTGCAGGGAACCAAACTCAGGTCCTCTGTAAGAGCAATGATCTCTCTTAGCCACGAAGCCCCTCTCTAGAGCTAGTTTGGTTTTCTGATGTAGGTTTTGTTATAAGTCCAGACTGACTTCAAACTCAGTCTTGGAGTCTCCGTTACTTGAGGGCTGGGGTTACAGATATGAACCATCTATCTCATCCAACATCGGAAGATACTTAAGTGATAACTCAACATTTTCAAAGTGAGTGACTTCTACAAAGTGAGCCATCCAGAGTCTTCTTTTTCAGCAGTCACAGTCATTGTCTTCTCAACCCCTGCAACTGTGCAGGCAATCTGCAGGTACAGGAGACAGAACTTCCTGCTGTTTCAAGTAGTCCAACTCTGTTTCCTAAACTAATTTGAATCCCCAGTTAACGCTGAATGTTCTCCATGGAAACAGCTCCTTGCTAGTCATACAGGAGCAAAATAACTTGGCTGTTGTGCATACACATTAGACTTATCAGTAAGGTTTTTACCCCCCAAATAATGAGTTTTATTGCAATCAAAGGAAATCAAAAAAACTTATCAAACCTGGTACGGTGATGCATACAATCTCAGCATTTTACTAACTATGACTATGGCAGAAGGATCATGTGCTTAAGGCTGGCCTGGTCTACATATTGAGATCCTGAATCACAAAAGCCGAGGGCTCAGTGGCAGAGCATTTGACTAAAACATGTACCCCCTGGAGAATGTATAGCTCAGTGGCAGAGTCCTTGCCTAACACAAGCAAGGTCTTGGCATCATTGCTAGTACCACCACCACTCAATAAATAAATAAATAAAGCTTCCAAGGAAACCGTTTTGTATGAGTAGCCTTTCCATGTATCAACCTAAAGTTCCACATTAACTAGGTTGTTCTATATGGGTAAGCTTCCCATGAGTCAACAGAAGATTTCCCACAGACTTACATAATGTATTATGCACTTTTTGAAAAGTCCTTATCATGCCTCTCTTTACTTAAAGCTGAGCTGAGAGAGAGAAACACTGGGAAGAGCAGAGTTACCAGAAATTCTACACCAACTTCAGCTGCAAAGGGAAACTGACTAATCTAAGAAATTTGCTTTTCCTTCCTTAGGCTGGTCTTGATCCAGCTGGAGGAAGCTGACTGGCATTTGCAGATTTTCCTTTACAATCAGCTCAACAAGCTGCAGAGGAAGCCAGGCAGGTCCCAACAGAAAGGAAACTGCATAGCACCTTCGTCAGCTTCCTGTTGCATGGGTCTGATAGGGACAAGGAGGATGTGATGTTATGTTGCTGCAGCGTGATTCTAAGATGCAGCTGATAAATTCCTCCACCTTCCATTTAGGGGCCAGTGATTTACAGTTTTCTTCAGACCAAATCTAGGTTTAGACTTTGGAGGCTGCCCCTTAAACAACCCTTAACTATTCAATCCATTAAAATACTTAAGTTGTATAAGAGATCAAGAGCCCAAGGTTAAGATATATTTTTTCATAAGCGGCCCCCTGGTGATCTATAAAAGTCCAGAAATACATCAAATCTGTTTCTAGGGAAATTAGCTCCTTTAGACTTTGGTCAGCCCATCACAGACATTTCTATGGAGAGAAAAGTCTTCTGATTTAATGAGGGGTTCGGAGTATGTTGGAGACATTTTATTAGATTCTGTTTCCCAAATATTCCTAACAGAGCAGTAAGAAACTCTACTCACATATTTTAATGACTTCCATTTGATTAAAGAAGAAAATTTGAGTATTTTACCAATGATTGGAAAGCCTTGCATAATATAATCTCTGCCTCCTTTCCAGAACTGTCTCAAACCGCCCGGGTGTCATTATTATTTTTAAGAGTCTACACATTGTGTCCCAAGCTTTAAGAGCTTGGACTAGAGCCAGGCTATCATTCTAAATGGACTTGCCAAGTCTATTCTCTTTTTAAAGTTGTGTTCATGGGTCAAATCCAGTTCAAGGACCTTGTAATGTGCATTATGTCTCTGTCTTTTGAAAACTAGTCATTCACCAATGGGGCACATATTAGGCTGCTTGTTGTACAATGTTATTTCCTAATCTGTTCTTATTTAAGTTTTCATGTCTATATACTAATATAAGGATAATTCTTTATTGCATATTCTGAATATTTTCTGTACATCATTCAGAATAGAGGCTTCAACTTATACTTTTTTGTTTTGTCTTGTTTTTCTTTGTTTTGTTTTGCAAGACAGGTTTCTATGTGTAGCCCTGGCAGTCCTGGAATTTGATCTGTAGACCAGGCTGTCCTCAATTTCAGAGATCTGCCTGCCTCTGCCTCCTGGGTGCTGGGATTAAAGGTGTGTGCCACCAATACCTGGCTCAATTCATATTTTTTTTTTTCAGCATAGTCTCACATAGCACAAGCTAGGTAGGAACTTGCTATGTAACACAGGATGACTTTGGGTTTCTGATCCTCCTGCCTCTGCCTCCCAGATGCTGGGATTCTAGACCTTCACCACCTTGCTGTTTTGCACTGTGCTGTGATGGAAACCAGGGCTTCATGAATGCCCGGTGCTCACCTTACCAACATAGCTACAGCCCCAGCTACTGCAGTTCTCACATACCAACTAAACGAGACTTTGGAGGCTCTGCTTTGGCCAGAGCTTCCTGGAGTAGTTAAAGTCTTTCTCTCTCTCTTCTTGTCTCTGACACTACACACACACACACACACACACACACACACACACACACACACACACAGAGCGCACAGTGGAATTTACTCAGAGTTAAACCTTGAAGCTATCTTTTAGCTAACCCTGAGCTATTTCCAGATACTATACTTTCTAGACAGTCAACTCTGTTTCACTGTGAAGCTGAGGCCAGCAAAATAAAATGCCACCTGATAGTCATTCCCCTTTCTTTCTCCCTGTTTCTCTTTATCCCTAGTCCCTTGACTGGATAATCCCAAACTTATTTTCTAGGAAATGTGAATAATTAATAAACACTATGCTTAATGTTGTGGAAGACACATTCTTTTTCTGCATGATTTATCCCAGTTACTTGCAAAGTGGAGGCATGACAATCACAAGTTTAAGTCCTACCTGGGCTACAGAGTGAGTTCAGAAGCAGCTTAGGCAGCTTAGTGAGACCATGTCCCAAAATAAAGTGGGAAGAGAACTGGAATTCATTAGCTGAATGTTTGAGCACTTGCCTAAGTGAACATGAAGCCCTAGGTTTAATCCCTACCACCACCACTAATAATAATAATAGTACAAAATGATAAAATGGGACAAAATTTTAAAACCTTCTTCAGATATGCCTTGGGTTTTTTTTTTTTTTTTTTTTTTTTTTTTTTTTTTTTTTTTTTTTTTTTTTTTTTTTTTTTTTTTTTTTTTTTTTTTTTTTTTTTTTTTTTTTTTTAAAGATCGATTCATGTATCATGTATGCAGTTTACAGAAGAGAGCACCAGATGTCATCAAAGGTGGTTGTGAGCCACCATGTGGTTGCTGGGAATTGAACTCAGGATCTCTGGAATAACAGACAGTGCTCTTTACCTCTGAGCCATCTCTCCAGGCCCCTCCTCTAGTTGGGGTTTCTATTACTATGATAAAACACTGTAATAAAAAAGGTTGAGGAAAAAGGATTTAGTTTACCTTACATAGTCCATCATGAGGGGCAGGAACTCAAGGAAGGGACCCGAAGTCAGGACTTTACGCAGAGGCCATGGAGGATTGCTGTTTGCTGGCTTGTTCCCTTCATAGCTTGATCAGCCTGCTTCTGATAGAACTGAGGGCCACCAAAGCAGAGATGCCACTACCCACAGTGAGCTGGGCCCTCTCACTGAGAAAAATCTCATAGAGAAGCATTTTCTCAGTTGAAAGTTCCTCTTCCCAAATTGCTCTAGCTTGTGACATAAAACTAACCAACATACCATACACGGGTCCCTAGAATTCCATATGACCTTTTTCTATTAACAAATATAGGAAACTGCATTACAGCAACATATTTAAATCTTCCACAAAATTTTTGGCTGCATACTTGTGGTGGTTTGAATGTAATTGGCCCCATACACTCATAAAGAGGCATTATTAGGACATATAGTCTTGTTGGAGGAGGTGTGACACTGTGGGGTAGGCTCTGAGGTCACCTCTGTTCAAGCTTTGTCACAGTCAGACCACTTCCTGTTACCTGTGGATCAAAGATGTAGAATTTTCAGCTCCTTCTCCAGCACCATGTCTGTCTGCATGCTGCCATGTCCCATGTGATGATAATGAACTGCACCTCTGAACTGTAAGCCACAAAATTAGATATTTTCCTTTATAGAGTTTCTTGGGTTTCCAGGACAGCCAGGACTGTTACACAGAGAAAATTTGTCTCAAGAGAGAGAGAGAGAGAGAGAGAGAGAGAGAGAGAGAGAGAGAGAGAGAGAGACCATGGTGTCACTTCACAGCAATAGAAACTCTAAGAGAATCATAGTCTAATGTGTAGATATACCATAATTTACCCATATTCATTCCATTATTAAATGAAACTTCAGGCTGTTTCCCTGAGTAACATTATACATACTTTGATATTTCATACATTTCTGTCCTAGGGTTTGTTTGTTTGTTTGTTTTATTGCTATAACCAAGCAACTTGAGGAAAGAAAAGGTCTATTTGCCTTGCAGGCTATATAAGTTATCATTGAGGAAATTCCAGTCAGATCATAAAGTCAAGAACTGGACCAGAGATCATAAAGAAATGCTGCTTACTGGATTACTCAGCTATACATCCTAGGCCCACCTGCGAGGGTATTGGTACTACCCACAGTGGGTTAGGCCTTTAAAGAAAATGACCCCATAGACATATCCACAGATTGATTGGATGAAGGTAAATCCTCAACTGAGATTCCCTCTTTGCAGGTATTTGTAGGTTTATGTCAAATTGGCAGAAACTATGGCAATGCTTATATATTTTTTCTAGAAATGTTACTAGCTCAAAGAATGTGTAAGTCTGCCTAAGAGTATCTGTTAGTGCTGGGCAGTGGGGGCACATGCCATTAAACCCAGCTCTTGGGAGAGGGAGGCCAAAGAATCTCTGTGAATTTAAAGACAGCCATCTACAGAGCAAGCTGTAGGACTGTCAATGCTACACAGAGAAACCCTGTCTAGAAAAACCAAAAAGAAATACAAAATATCTGTGTGTATACAAAAGCTTTGCTTTCTGACTTTTGGTTGATGGAGCATAATATCCCATCAAAAATGTAGGCAACACCTATCCTGTTTTGAGAGGCATCAAATGTAACTTCAGATTCTCAAGAGTCTTTTGAGGTTTGTTTTGTTTTGTTTTTTTCGGCGAACCATTTGTTCTTGAGAAAATCTTCAGCCAGGGAATAATTGTCAGAGCCTCTATTTTATTTTTAAATTCCTGAGCACCAGTCTCAAAGAAAATAGAAGAGGATGCTTTAACACGACTCTCACCATGACTGCTTGAGAGTCTGCAAAGCGAGTCTTTTCCAAGTTATGAAGTCAAGCCCCCTTTCAAGTTCACAGTCTAACAAGAAACAATAGACCGTGTGGGAAAGGGAGTAAATTGGTGTCGCATGGAGCTGTGATGTCCCAAGCACATGACATACTCATGCTGAGATCTGATGTTGGCGTCCCTGCAGCTGACATTTTGATGCAGTAGCAGGAATGTCATTGGCAGTGTCCTGGTTCTTAGAATCCAAAGGTTGAAGCCTGGCTAGAGGTGCTGACGCTGGTTAGGGACAGCATGACAATCCTTACCATATGGCAGTTTTCAAGTTATTATGAAGAACACGGAGGATAGGAGGGATTTAAATATGCACAAAGGCAGAAAGGGAGGTCTGCTGAGGGAAGTTTTGGGAAAAAAAAATGGAACTGGATAGAGAGCAATCCAGAGAGAGTTGCATGCAAAAGATTATAATTAGTGAAAAGATGGAGACCTGAGGTATTTTTACTGTAAAGGATGACTAATCCACAGTAGCCAGAAAATTGTGGTGAGTGTGTGTGTGTGTGTTTACAAGCAAGGCATTTGAAAGATGGACAGAAGGAGAGATGAAGTCACCCTTTAATTAAAGACTTTTTTCTTCCTTGCATTTCTTAATAAAGCCTAATTTCCTTATAAATTTTATTTGACACAGGTAAAGAGCCTCAGGATAGGGATGATATATAAATGGCCTATTGTAGGGCAGATAGAAGGACCAGGTCAGATAGAATTGGTCCCCATTAGTCAAGACCTCTGGAAAAGTTAAAAACAAATCTTAGGGCATGGAGGTTAATGGATACTTTGTATAGACAAAACAGCTCAGCCTCCGGTTGAAAGACTTTTTTTCTCAAGCCTACAAAATAATGCATTTTTATGACACGTTACATGCACCCTTCCATCACCCTCCCTCGGCCTTCCCCTCCTCTTGCTAGCTCCTTTCCTCTCCCTCCCATAGCAAGCCTTCTGTCTTCACGCCTTGACTATATTTAAATCTGTCTTCTGCCTATGAGCGGGACCACACAATAAAAACGTCTTTAAAATAAGGAGATGCTTTGCTTTTATATTTATGATAATTAGAGCTACTGGAATAAAGAACAATCAAAATGTAGCTGAAAAGAGGGGCCAATGGAGTGAAATCAGTTGCATTATGAAGCTCTAATGACCCTCACTTGTAAACGCCCAAGAGATTTTCCTAATGAATACTCCAGAGTGTAGCCATCTTTAAAACTCTGCTTGGCTTTAACAAGGAAAAGCACACACACACACACACACACACACACACACACACGATAATTATTTTTTTTTTTCAAAAAGACATTGCCAAGGTTTATCGATGCCAAATGCTGAGGGAAATTTTAATGTGAAATGAACCACAGAGAAGCAGTAATAATGAGAGCGGCTCACAAAGGCTCTGTCGTCTGCAGAAATGTTGGCATGCCCTATTTGTCTTTCAGCTCCTCCTCAAACTGTTCTCGCCTAATCCTCCATGTTTATGTTATCCGCCCCCTTAAAACTCAACACTTGACAGACTCCAGGGATTAAAAACAAGCACGCATTCCCAGATCTTCACATATAAGGCAAAACTAGCAACAGAGGTCCAAATGACCTCGCTAACAGCCTGCAGTGTGGGCCAGCCTTGTCCCGCAGACCCAGGCAAGGGCTGTAGCTACTTGGTTGTCTTCTTGTGATGTTGTCCATGGAAACTAAGATTTCCTGCATGCTGAGAAGCACTCCAGTGCTCCTACACCTCCAGTCCAGTTACTCTTGCACAGTGACTGTCTACATCTTGCTTTTTATCATTTATCAGAACTCAGGATAAATCAAACTTGGACCTTCCTAGCAGCGTAGGAAGGAGGGGATGGAAGCAGTGAGATCGGGTACAGCATGAATTCTAATTGGTCCTAACAATAAAACCCTGAATCAGATATAGGGGTAAATGCCGAAAGATCAGAGAGATAAAGGGACAAGCCACAGCCAAGTAAGATGTCTCCAAATCCTTAGGGCAGAGCACCTGTCTTCACCTCGTCTTATCACTTCCTCTATCTGCCCAGCCATATCACTTCCTGTTTCTTCTTCCCAAGTGCTGGGATTAAAGATATGTGCCACCACTGCCTGGCCTTTATGGTTAACTAGTGGCTAGCCCTGCTCTCTGGTTTGCAAGCAAGCTTTATTTGTTAAAGCACAAACAAAATATTACCACTGTTGGGTGTCAAGAACTAGCAAGGAAGCGATCATTTGGGCCAGGATGAATTGCTATGTGCAGACTCCATGCCAAGCACTCTTGAGACCATTGATCTACAGCCTTTCGTCATTCTTGCCTGTGAACCAAAACCCAACTTTGTTTAAAAAACGTGACCAGCACGTGGGACAAATGATGCTGTGTCTCAACCAACATGGTAAACCCATTTTCCTTCTCTAGTGACTGGGATGGAAGCAGGCATGTGGGCCCGGTGTTGATTGGTATAAGTTGAGAAGCTGTCTGAAGATTTATTTAAACAATTTTATTTTCCAAGGACAGGGAAAAGCCTTTTATGTCCCTCCCTTTGATTTCTACCTCACATGCCTTTGAATAAAAGGTATTTCCTATAGTGGTGACAGCAAGCTGACAATAAAAAAACTTGTGAGTCATTGAGGAAGCAGGACGGAATTTGCCTGATGGAGAATAGTATTGAGCTACTGAATCAGACTCGAGGTAGTCTTCTGATTGAGTAAAGAAGAAACACTCTTATGGTCTTAGCTATTATCTATCTATTGCTCAGTCTCCTCTTGCGCTTTCTCTGTAGGGTCTCTCATACGTTAGCCAAGTATCTAGCTGCTAAGCCATGCTCCCACGTCAGATTTCTGTTTCTCATGGCAGACAAAACACATTTTCTACACAGTAGAAACTAAATAGTCAATAGCCCGAGGGAAAGTCACAGAGTAGTGTATATCAAGAGTGAGATAGAACAATAAGCAGGACGGACAGCTGTGGAAATGTTCAGGTCTGAGAGTATGTTAGCTCAGTTGTGGAGGCCTCCCTAATGTGTTTCTCACTGTGTAGAGCAGGCCATTTCCAAACCATTTCTACTCTCCTTTATTTATATAGCTCACTTTTGCCCAGATCCTTATCATCCTCTGTCAGGTTCTTACCTGTTTCCTGTCAGGCCTCTCTGATCTTTTGCCTCTCTACCTTCTGGTCTACCCTAGACATGGCAGTAAATTAACCCTTGGCTGTGCCACTTGTGGTGTCCTTGAAAACTTTTGGTGCTTCTCTCTTTCTTTTCTATTTGCTGTGAAAAGACACCATGACCAAAGCAAATTATCCAAGAAAGAGTTTATTGAGGCTTACATTTTCAAAAGGAAGTTCATGGTGGGAAGCGGGCCCATAGACATGGTACGAGAGCAGTAGTTGAGAGCGTATGTATGTCATCAGCAATACAAGGCAGACAAAGAGGACTGTGGGATAATAATGTAAATATTTTTCACTTGTATTTGTTTAACAAAATGCTGGTTGTCCAGAGGCAAGCAGGAAGTAGAGATGGGGCAACCAGACTAGGAGAATTCTGGGAAGAGGAAAGGCACAGAGAGGTGCCAACCAGAGGAAGAGGAAGGAAGCTGAGAATGCTGCACTGAGAAAAAGTTACCAAGTCAACTGGCTAGGCAGGGATAAGAATAAGGAGTTAATTTAAGAGTAAGAGTTAGCAAACAATATGCCTGAACCAGTTTATAATTAATATATGCCTTTGTGTGATTATTTGGGACTGCCCAAGCAAGACAGAGATTCTTCTGACTACAGAAGATGAACTGGGAATGGGGTCAACTTTGAAGACCTCAGAGCCTAGTGATATACCTCCTTCAACAAGGTCAGACCTCCTAATCCTTCTCAAACAGTTTCAGCAACTAGGAACCAAGTACTCAAACATATTCAAACCTCTGGAGACCATTCTCATTCAAACCACCACATTCCCCATTTTAAAAGTTTACCTTCACTGGCCTTGTGTTAGGCTTTTTATGGTAAGCATCTCTAACTAGGTTATAGTCCTGAAAGGTCAACTCTCTGTTGCAATTGTTTTATGAGATTCTCCCAAAACATATGTAATGACTTTCTATAGTTTTTAGTCACAGACATGTTTGTGTTGTGGAATATTATTTGAAGATGTGTTACATTTGTTTATAAAACATTTGTTTGATCATGCAAAAATGTGTTGTATTCTTTTATATTGCATTTGCTTAACTCTGTAAAGCTGCATTGTTTTGCTTGCCTAAAACACCTAATAAAAAGCTGAATGTCCAATATCAAAGCAGAAAAGACGGGGCTGGAGAGATGGCTCAGCGGTTAAGAGCACCCTCTGCTCTTCCAGAGGACCTGGGTTCGATTTCCAGCACCCACATGGCATGGCAGCTCACAACTGTCTGTAGTTCCAGTTCCAGGCAAACAACAAGGCAAATAATTAAATAAATAAAAAAGTTTTAAAACAAAACAAAACAAAACAAAAACAAAACAAAAACAAAGCAGAAAAGACAAATAGGTGGGGCTGGCTGGCAGAGAGAATAAATAAGAGATTGAAGAGCTTGGAAAGAAGGAGGAGGACTCCAGGGGCCACCCAACTACACAGCAAGCCAAAGAGTAAGACATAAAGAAAGGTATATAGAATAGGAAAAGATAAAATCCCAGAGGCAAAAGGTATACAGGATAATTTAAGTTAAGAAAAGCTGGCTAGAAACAAGCCAAGATAAGGCCAGGCATTCATATGACTCCTTGTATTTATTTGGGAGGTGGGTGGTGGGCCTCCAAAGATTTAAGAAAGAAAGAAAGGAAGACAGAAAGAAAGGAAGAAAGACAGAAAGATGAAGGAAGGAAGGAAAGAAGGAGGGAAGGAAGGAAACAACCAACAATGTAAGTGTTTAACATTATTTTTCTTAGCCTCATACCAAACAGTGTTGATTGGTGACTGAATAGATCTACTAATTTTATAAATAATCTATTTTGAACATATATCATTCCTATAAATTATGTTTAGATTAATTTTCCATGCTTGACTACTATTTTCCTTATTTTATGGTTTAAGATATAAATATTCATGGTCTTTAGACACTCAGGAGACTAAGCCAAAATGATCGTGAGTTTGAAGCTAGCCTGTGTTACACCATGAAACCTAGTCTCAAAATCAAAGAAAAACAAAATTACTTAAAAAAAATCATTAGTGCTGTAGATTTCAGCAAATTAACAAATTAGGATAACTACAATATTTTGAATTTGAATCTCTATTTGTTAAAACTTTTAAAAATATGCTATATGTATTCACATGCACATGTGTGTGTGTGTGTCTGTGTGTCTGTATGTGGTCTATACATGTATGTATGTGCCATCAATGCAGAGGTTAGGGATCAATGTCATATATTTTCTCTATCATTCTCCATCTTTTTATTTTATTATTTTATTTTTGAAACAATATTTTTTGAGACATTCATTTCTAGTTATTGAGACAGGATCTCCCACTGAACCTATAGTTTACTATACCAGCCGGCCAGCAAACCCCTGGGATTCCCCCAACTCCATTTTTGTCTGCAGTGTGGAAACTCCCAGTGCACATTACTTGACCTAGTTTTGTATGTAGGTTCAGGAGATCTAAACTAAGGTCATTATGCTTGATTGTACAAACCCACTGAGCCATCTCTCCAGCTCCTATTGTAATTATTTTTAAAATAATTTTTAGATGTGTTTTATCTTACTTCTATGAATGCTTAGATTGCACGTATATTTGTGCACCACATACATGCCTGTTGTCCATTGAGGTCAGAAGAAGGTATCGGATTCCCTGGAACTGAAGTTATATATACATATGGTTGTGAGCTGTTACATGGGTGCTTGGTAACAAATCAGGGTCTTTTAAAAGAACAGCAAATGCTGTTAACTGCTCAACTAACCCCTGACTGTAATTTTTAACTAGCAACACCATTGTGACTTGTTTAAAATAAAAACGCAAAAATAGAACTAGCTTTATGACCAACGGCATCATTTAACATTTCAACCACCATAATAACTCTAGCTGGAATTTTCCCATCTTTTACATATTCTTGATTCCACAACTGAGGTCTTATCCCTTTATCTGGAATAGTCACCTTGTTTGCTCCAATTCTTAAACATTCTTCAAGGCTAACTTTTTCTGAGCCACTGTAATTTACTGTGAATTTTCCTTCTTTTGGGGTCCTGTTGTCTTAGTATCTGCATCACTTATTGTGTATCTTTGACAATGACCTTTTAGGTGTACATATAACCCTAAGACACCAATCTTCCACCATCCCAAAGATTTTGTCTCCCTTTTTTGTTGGCTGTTTTACTCTTTATTCCTTTGAGGGGGCTGCCATGCAGCTCCCAAATAAATACACATTGAGATTTATAAATGCTTGGACTTAGCTTGGCTCACTTCTAGCCAGTTTTTCTTAAATTATTCCGTCTACCTTTTGCCTCTGGGATTTTACCTTCCTCTACTTCTGTATATCTTTTCTTTCCTTCTTATTCTGTGTCTAACAGTAAGGCTGGGTGGCTGGCCCCTTCTTTTCTTGTTCCTTGATCTTTTCTTCCCCGATTTCTCCTTCTATTTATTTTCTCTGACTGCCAGCCCCACCTCTCCTTTCTCCTGCCTTGTAACTAGCTGTTTAGCTCTTTATTAGGCCAATTAGATGTTTTAGACAGGCAGAGTAACTGAGCTTCACAGAGTTAAACAAATGCAACATAAAAAAAATCCAACACATTTTTGCATCATTAAACAAATATTTCACAGCATAAACAAATTAACATGTCTTCAACTAATATTCCACAATTCTTTTTCTATTACCTATAGCCTTCATTGAATTTCAAGCCCTCTATGTTTACTTTTTCTAAATGTAAAAAAAATGACTTTCAAAATTCTACTACTTTATGCAGTAGAAAAACTCCCCATCTTTTCAATTTCTCCCATCTATCTTCCCCTCAAGAACTCCTCTCTATCACCTAGTTGATTGATCCAAAGGCTTGAGGTTTTTCGCAGAATTATTCCCAGAGATCAGATGCTGAAAGCTGGGAGTTGGTATTATCTGAATCTAAATCTCAATTCCACGTCTGCTAACTGTGTACCCTTTGACAAGTTGCTTATCTTCATCTGTCAAGTGGGAATAATAATTAAAAAGTTTTTTTAAATGACTGAATAATATAATCATCTACACAAAAATTTTACAGTGGTGTCTGGCACTTGTAAAGTATTCAAGAGGAAAATAATAATTGGCAATAAAGGGAATTAACTCAAGTAGGAAGAGGGGAAATTTTCCATTCGGTATGTTAGTAGCTCATGGATTGGAAGACCTGACTCAGTTACCGGAGAAAAGTTAAGGACCAAGGTGGCCATGGGAATTCAGGTAACCAGAGAAAGTGGGGTGGTGGATATGGGGAGAGATTTAACCTTTTGGCCTCTGTTTTTCTGCTCAAAATTCAAACTTCTCAGGGCAATCATTTGATTTGTCTAGTTTTGGTCATGCGCTTACCTGATTGCCTAATTAACAAATCATCTTGGACAATGAGAAAACTAAATTGTCTTTAGTAGTTTCCCTAAGCAAATGAAGAATGCTGTCACCATAATGAGTAACTTATTGACAAGCATACAAACTACATTTGTGGCTCTACATTTGCTATATTTGTAGGACAAGGGTTATGTCTTATTGGCTATATTGACTGATCTTTTAATCGAACCATTCTTGATATTCTGAGCTTGTTACTTGGTTTTTCTTAGACAGTTTGACTAGGCACATGGGTAATTTGCATTTTTCAGGCTTGATCCCAGAGAAAACACATGTTCCTTTTTTGCATACTTTAAGCTTTGCAAGTCTGTGGCTGATAATTGTGATAGGATAGAACAAGACTGTTTCTAAAGGGTGGAAAAAGCTGAGAGTGAAGTTGTTAATCAAAAACTATCAGTATTAAAGAAAAAATAAAAAGGAGGAAGCATAGATAGAGTTGTCAGTCTGTTGTCTTCCATTTCTTTCTAATTTTTGTGCAGATTTCATCCCTACAAGGGGATGAAATAAAAGAGAAGTAGTTGGTAGGTAGAGAAGACTTTCAATGAGTGAGTCTTTTCTTTAATCATCAGGGAGCATACATTCTTTTGGCCTTACACATCTAAAACAGAAGACTGATTACATTCTGCGTCTATAGGATAAATGTTCATCTTGTTTTATAAGTGTAATTTTCCCTCAAATCCAACTCTGTTATTAAAGACAGCCTGATACTAGTTGCTCTGTGTCAACCAGTCTCCCGATAGCTGGCTCTTGTACTGTCATTTCTGTGAAGTCATAGAATGAGCTAGCTTCTTAAGCATTAGTTTGGCTTCATGCTTTTCAACTGATACCCAGCTCCAGATGTGAAAGCAATCTGGCTGAGATATCTGTCACCACATTGCTCATCAGCACTGATCCTACTGATCTAACTGGTGATAGGAACATTTACCTCCCACCATTCCATTTGGTCTGCCTCACTGCAAACTGCACACATGGGAACACTGCAAAGCAAATTGGAAGGGAACCCATGGTCCCTGGTGTGACTGTGTATGGAAAGAGGAGAGTGAGAGGTATGTGCCTTGTAGAAGTATTAGGGAACTCTAACAACAAATGGCCAAGGTATAGGGTGAAAACAGAGAAGATGATGTCAAAAAGGAAGAAAGAAAACCAGGAGAAATGTGGTGCTATGGAAGCCAAGAGAAGAGAAGGTTTCATAAACCAGAGAGATCATAATTAAAAAGTGGCATAAGAGCCAGGTGACAGTAGTGCACACCTTTAGTCCCAACACTTGGAAGTCAGTGGCAGGTAGAAACAAAAAAGGGGGGGGGAGTGACATAAGAAACAATGACAAATTATCAAACCTTAAAAGAGTAGAAAATCCTAACACATGTTACAAAATGGATGAGCCTTGAGAAATCATGCTAAGCCACAGAAGTCAGTCATACAAGAACAAATGATGTATGATTTGTTTACATAAAGTACTTAGAATTGCCATAGTCATCGAGACAGTAGAGTTGTGGTTCTCAGGATTGGGTGACCAGAGGCTAAGTGGCGAGTTGGTGCTTAATGGGTGTAGGGTTTCAGTTTTGCTGTGATAGGCAGTGATGATGGTGGCCTAGCAATATGAATGGTCTTAATGCCACTGAACTGTATACTTGAAGGTAGTTGAAGTGGCAAACTTTGTGCTTTGCATATTTTAGCACAGTTATTGTGAAGACAGGTCAATGGAGTTGGATGCTGATAAAAATTCAGGTTCAGAGCCCTGTTTTTATTGTCATCGAGATTGCTGGTGATAAAAGTGAGCAAGATCTGCCTACTTCCCAGATGACACCATTATTCCCATAGAAGGACCCGTGCATGCTTTCCGACTTACAACCCAGTCTCAGTGAAAGTGAGTCATGGCTGATTCAGGCCATGTTCAGCTCCCATGATGAACCTCTTCCTCCTGTTCCCTGTTCACGGATTCATTCCATTCTTCTTGGTTCTCTCTGGCTCACACACATATTTCATGTTTTCTAACTGAAGCTTAACAGGACCGTGATGTCCTGAATCCTCAAGTATTGTATGAATAAGCCTCTGCTTTGTCAAACAATAATTGTTTCCTGCTTCCATTAGTAAATATTCTCCTTCCCAGGGCCTTTTCCTGAGTTAACTCCATTTCACTTCAAAAAATTCTTACCAGTGGTTTCACTTTTATTATCTCCTCAATTTTATTTAAAGGATAGTAAAGTGCCATTTTTAATTTATTGGACAGTTATTTAGGAGCTTAACATTCTGTATTTATTTTCCTATTTCATAAACTTAATAGAGCCATTGTAGCACAGAGACTGTTATGATAGTTGAAGACACAGTTCTTGCCTCCTAACCCAATGAGGCAGGGTTTAGCTGGCCTTGGACATGGAAATTTGTACCTTGGGGTGTAAAAAACATGAATGGCCAAGAAACAGTATCTATCTGTATAGAAATGTTTGCAACTATTTTGAGAATGAGTGTATCAGATCATTTCAGTCAAAACTCATTGCCGCTGCTGATTAGTTGAATACAGTGGGCATATATTGACCATCCTGACAATGGTCTAAAAGTTGTATATGCTCACAGCCTAACAATTACAGGAGAACTTTGCTGCACTCGCTGGCACAGCTCTCATATGTATTCTGTGTGCCACTAAAAGTGGATTACCAGGCTGGAGAGATGTCTCAGGGTTTGAGAGTGGTGGATGATCTTGTAGAGGACTGAGTTTCATTCCAAGCACTCACAAGTGTTGTATGAAATTTTTGGCCTGGCCTAGTCTTGTAATCTAAATGAATCTCTGCTGCCTGTGGCCTAGCCTAGTCCAAGATTTGGACCTGTGGCCTTTTGCTTAGTCTCACACAATGGCTTATAATTATAAACTATTTGGCCTATGGCTCAGGCTTATTGTTAGCTAGTTCTTGTATCCTAACTTAACTTATTTTTATTAACCCATCTTGCCACATGGCTTGTGGCTTACTTGTACTCTATTACATATTGCTTCTTGGGAGGCTGGATTGTGTCTCTCTGCCTCTGCCCTCCTTCCCCTGTGTCTATGCTTGACTTTCCCACCTGCTTTTTAAGATACTCCACTGTAGGCTAAAACAATTTTTTTATTATCTAATGATAATCACAGCATATACAAAGATATCACACGTGGTGGCTCACAGCCATCTATAACTCCAATTCCATGGGATCTCATGTTTTTTCCTGGCCCCCAAAAGCACTGAGCATTCACATGGTGAGGAGGCATGCATGCAGTCAAAACATCCACACATATAAAGTCGAAATAAATCTTTTTTTTTAAAGTGATTTGTCTTATTTTTCCCATGTCTACATTTCAACTGATAATTAGAAGACAGCCCATCAATTAAACATTTCATGGGAGAAAAAGGAAAGAATCAGGGTGTGTTATTTACACAATTATAAAAGCATACCAGTGATACCAATTTGATGTCAAGGGAAAAGGTGGAGCTCAGACTGAAGAGGCAGGCATCCTACATCAAAAGCTGCTCAGGGCTTTTTATCTGTCTATCTGTCTGCAACAGCCAGCTGCTCCTCTCTTTGCATCCTATCAAGTTCTTAGGAATTCTCATCCCTTATGGCCCTTGGCTCAATCCTATCAAGCACATGTGATCTTGTAGTTGCTCGTTGGTTCATCCCACAGATGCCTACTGAGTGTCCGGCAGGCACTGCTGTAGGCAGTGAGGATGAATGGCATTGGACAGACACATATATAGTCCTGCCTCCATGGAGCTTACGTTTCACATTGAGAGACAGACAAAGCAAGAAACAAAATAATTGGACCATGATAGATACAGGGAACAAACAAGGTGCGGAGATAGAGAACAATAGATAGCCATCTGTTCCATGATGCAAGTCAGGGAAGAACTCCACAAGGATGCAAAACTGATGGAGACCAGAAGAAAGGGGAGGACAAATGCAATCCAAACACAGGAAGCAGTCTGTGTAGCTGTCCCGAGGCTATGTGACTGAGATGTGTGTAAGAACAGACCCTTCCGCTGTCGTTCCTAAGTGTTTATATCTTTCCTGGGGGTTAATGGCTTCACTAAGGTACTCGTCACTCGCCTTTCTGTTCTAATTTACACTGAGAAACATGGCCTTGAGAACAGGAACAGAGTCTAAGTCATCTGCATTTTCTTTTCCCATGCACATGACAGTACCCTACAAGCATACTTGTTTGACAACTTTTAATTTTACAAGACTGTATACTGAGGCCATATTCCTTAGTCTGCTATATAATTCTGAAAGAACTACATCCAAATTGTCCAGCTCAGGCTGGAGAGATGGCTCAGCCGTTAAAGGCTAGGCTCACAACCAAATTGTCCAGCTCAAGCTTCTACCAAAGTTCTCTGTATCAGCCCTATTTAGTCCAGGATGCTCTGTAAAACATTATTGAGAGTGTCAATTAGTTAATGCATTATCTAGTGTACATTTCACAGATTCCTTTTGAGGATTTGGTACTCACAAAGCTTTTCTGGTTCTCACCTGAGTCCAAGACTCTGGGGATGATGTGTGTTTTACCCAGCTGCCTGAGTGTCAGAGAACTCAAAGTCACCTCCAGACTTCAAGATGAGCCTTTACAATACATTTATTCAAGATAGTAAGATCAGTGCTTTTCTTTTTATCAGGTCCTGACTTTTCACCATATGATAATTCTCATCAGGGTGTCTAGGCTCTGCAGCAGGGGCTTTAAATGTACTATCTTACTTAGTCTTCACAGCAACTCTGAGTTCTAGAGATGAAAAAAGTTGAGCACTCCTGTCAGCAAAGTCTATAGGAGTGTGAGTCAGAGTGAGGATGGAGTCTGGCATGGTGGTATACTGTGTATTTAATAAAATCAGCCTAGAATATCATAGAACAGAGTTACTCACACTCAAGTCATGAAAGCCAGGCAGTGGTGGTGCATGCTGTTAGTCCCAGCACTCGGGAAACAGAGGCAGAAGGATCAAGGTGAGCCTGCCTGCTCTAGGAAGCAAGCACCACGACAGCCAGTACTGTTACACACAAAACCCTGTCTGAAAAAAACAAAACAAACAAACAAAAAACCAAAAGTCCGGTGTTCTAACTTCTTCACTATGTCACTATGCTATATATTAACACCTGATCATGCAGGATTTTGCCTTTTTAAAAATATTTTTGGCTATATATATATACATATATATATATGTGGGGGTAAGCATATAAGTATTCTCATGTGTGCAAATGCACGTGTGTGTGTGTGTGTGTGTGTGTGTGTGTGTGTGTGTGACAGCCACAAGTTGACATCTGTGTCTTCCTTAACTGCTTTTCACCATATTATATATTGGTATTGAGGATCTCTCTCTCTCTCTTTCTCTCTCTCCCTTCCTCTCTCTTTCTTTCTCTCTCTCTCAAGAGTTCTCCAATTTGTGTAGCTAGTCAGTTTGCCCTGGGAATTTCTTGTCTCAGTTTCCTAAGGAATTCCCAGCCGAATTAGATAATATACATCAAGTTTTAATATAAGATTGGCTCCCAAGTGCAGGGATTACAAACACTTGCCATGCTAACCCAGCAACAATGTTTACACTCACTGAGCTATTTCTCAGACTCCTAAGGTGTTTGTCTTTAAAACAGCTCAGCATGGTGGCACACATCTTTAATTCCAACACTCAGGGGACAGAGACAGGCAGAGATCTCTGCAAATCCAAGGCTAATCTACAACATGAGTTCCAGGACAGCAAGGTCTAAAGAGAGACATGACCTGTCTCAAAATAAATAATAAAATTATTTTAAAAAAATCAAGAGAAGGCCAAAAATATGTACTTATATTTCATGTACATGTGCCTATACTAAGTGATGGGATATTTTAATACATAATTAAAGCGAAGACGTAAACAATTTTATTTATAAGTTTCATCCAAGTACAGGATTGGACTTTAAACAACAAAAGAAAGTCCTCAAATATTCAAGTTGAAATTGTTGCTCAGGCCAACCCGGCAGATTTCAAAAAGAGTTCCCAGCTGCATCACAGTCGAATTCCTTAGATAATATATGTCAAATTTTAATATAAGATTGGCTCCCAAGTGGGAAACAGATCATGAATTCCTGGCTCTTTCTGACATTCGGAGTTTGCTCATCGGAAGAATTTCATGTGATTTAACACTTAAATAGCTCTGAATTGCCTGTCAGCCAAGACTGACTTTACATTTTTATAGAGACAATTTGTACAGAGAGGAAAATTATTAGGGTTTATTCCCAAGGCAAATACTACATTGGAGGGCGGTATTCAGGGTTATCTTTTCTCACTCAGGAGTTTGCTCCACCGCTCGCTCGTTAGTAAATAAGGCTGGGTTGCAGGAGACCCTGCAGTACCTGTTTCCCATCACCAAAGGCAAAGGCAAGAAAGCTTCAGTTGGACAACCTGTTTCAGAAAATCCTTCCAGAATGTTAGCGCTCACTTAGAGAGAGCAGTAGCTTTCCACAGCTACTGTAAGAACAGGTGTCCCCTCCCCCTCCTCCAAGAAAACCAATGGGGTCGCCTCACCAAACCAGCTCACAGTTGTAAAATGACAAACAAAAAAAAAAACAGATTACAGAAACCGCAATTCAGGCAGGGCTAGAAGGAAGCCTGGTAAACTGCATTTTTCTTATATCTGTCCTTGAAATTACCTGGCGGTGTTGCTGGGAGTTTAGGGAGGGGAAGGGGTTGTGTGCAACTGATAAGAAAATTTCTGCTCCTTCTCTTTTTCATTGCGTAAAGGATTAATGAAAAAAAAATGTAGAAATCAGCTGCAGCATATTATCAAAGTCGTCAAGAGTCCAATGTGTAACATTTTAACATCAAGAGCAGCAGGAAAAATATGCTTTCTGAAGATAAGGAAAAGGTGGCATGTTTCGTTTGTAAAAAGACTACAGCAGCCTAGGGACCAGAAAGGTGAGGTGAGTCAGCACCCCGAAGGCCACACGCTTCAGGCACGTGCCCTTCCAAAGGGCGGTTTGCTAAGAGCTGACTACTCTAGCCCAGAGTCCCACAGTGCTAGAACAGTTCCTGGTGGGATTGGATTGATCTAAACATTTCTCCTGCCACAATCCCTGGATGCTTCAAGTCTATTGCATGTTTACACTCCACTGGTGCGTGCTTTCAGAATCTTATTTATTTTACCATTCATCTGATGCCTGTCTGGGTACCAACGAACTGTCAGGCACTGGGCTGTGCTGGGAGGAGTCAAAGATGAACCAAATAGGGAATTTAAGAAAAAAAGGTGCGATTGGGTCTTAGAAAAAAAATCTCATGCTGTTCAAGCCCCTAAGGGCCTGTTGAACATTTAACAACAACAACAACAAAAATCTATAATGCAAAATTTTAAAGACTTGGACTGTAAAGGGGACAGCCATTCCTGATAAACTCCCCAAAGCGGAGTCAAAGTCACCATCACAAGATTTGAGGGATATGGCTTTAAAGAAAAGGGGATAGGATTCTTTTGAAACATGGAACCTCCCCCAAAGACACTTCTATTCATTTCTTTTTCAATTAATTCCACCCCTCCCAATATTCTATATTTGCTCTCTGGCTGAAAATCATGCTTTCTCTTCTTATTCTTACCTTCTCACCCACATCTCAGATTCTTTTGCATACGGTGGTAATTAAGAGCCCAGGCACTGCTGTCAAAGACATATTATAGGCTCACATTTCATAGCAGCTGCCATTTGTAGCATGGGGCCAGTGGCTGAATCTTTCTGAGCCTTAAATTTATCATCTATAGAAGGAAGAAAGTGGGGCTGGAGAGATGGCTCAGCGGTTAAGAGCACTGACTGTTCTTCCTGGGGACCTGAGTTGGATTCTCAGCATCCACATGGCAGCTAACAACTGTCTGGAATTCCAAGATTTGACACCCTTACACAGTTATACATGCAGGCAATTCACATAAAATAAATATATATATAATATATGTTATATATATGAAGGAAGAAAGTAATGGCACCTGTCTGAGAAAGATTAAATGGAATCCCATGTGGCAGCTCATCCTTGTAATCCCAGCATGCCTCAGGAGGATGTGGCAGGAAGGTCACTGTGAGTTGAGGCCTGGAGAATAAGTTGTAGGATAGCCTGGCTATGGTGAGACCCAGGATTCAAAACATCAAAAACCAAATAAAAAACAGTAATATCAAAAGATTAATCGGGATAATATAGCTAAATTCTAGCCCAGTTAGTTATATTAATAGCTCACATAACTATAAAGCAATTTTTGGAATATTTTATGTTTGAGTCTTGTTTGAGTTTGTTGGTACACAGCTGTAGTGTGAGAACTTAAAGGTTGAGGCTTCATTCAAGGCCTGAACTACATACAGACATGCTATCTTAAAGTGTGTGTGTGTGTGTGTGTGTGTGTGTGTGTGTGTGTGTGTGTGTGTCCAGGTGTTGGTGCCATATGCATTTAAACCTAACACTTTGGAAGGAAAAGACAGGATCTTTGTGAATTCGAGGCTAGCCTGGACAGGCTCCAAAGCTACAGAAAAACACTGTCTCGACTCCCCCAACACACACACACACACACACACACACACACACACACATTCACACACACATTTTTGAATGTGTGTGTGTTGGGTACTCTAAAGGTCCTGGTTATTGGAAATGGGAAAGAGTTAGTACTTCATGTTAAAACCCTAGTTGCAAACAATACATTGAGCCTCTGGAGCCTGTGCAGCATTTGGCAACACACCTGGTTTTTCTGCTTTGAAGAAAGCTGCTCAAGATGTCACTCTGAGTCACGCCTTTCCACATCACCTTTCACAGGGCTGTGACATCCCTGCCAACAGTCCCGAATGAGTCTGCCTATACCTGCAGAAGTCATCAATTTCTCCTGAGCCTCGACTTGGATTCACTGGCACTGAAAGAGACTCCCCTCACAATGTAAAATTCTTCACAGAGATTTACACCTCAAATAATTGTTCAAGGAAAAGATGCTTTGCAATTTGACTTATCAAGTCACCACGTGAGTATGGTTTGGCTTTTGTGCCATAGCAGAAGCTCCTGAGTAGCTATTTTGGAAACTAATCCACTGGGAAGAAAAAAAAAAATAGGAGATTACAGGGAGTGGTGAGAAGAAATAAGCCAGGAATGCTTTCAGCAAAGTTGCCACCATGAAAGAGAAGAGATTACGAAAGACAAACACCTCCAGACTTCTCCCACTGGACGGGCGACTCCTGGTTCCACTGAAGAGTAATGAAATATGTCCGCTATGAGACCAAAGTCAACAGACATTAGGAACATGGAGAAGACCTCTAAATATTAGCCTTGCCCGGATGTGGACGTTGGTCCTGCTGACTTTGCAAAGATGGCTGAGTATGTAGCCATGGAGACGGAAGAAATGATGCAACCACACTAATTTAAAGAATTTTGTTTCATGAAATAGAGCCCTAGAAAATTCCAGTGTGTCTGGACCCAGCCTATCCTTTTTGTTGTTATTAAAATGGGTAGATTCCTGGCTTGGTAGCATTTACCTTTGATTGCACAACTTGGTAGGTAGAGAAAAGCAGAGCTCTCGCTATACAAGGCTAGCTTGGTCTACATAGGCAGCTCTAGACCAGAAAGGGTAATATAGTATATTTTAAAAAGTGATATTCTAAAACAAATGACCAACATATTGCCATCTAAGAATAGACCATAATCTCTTCTCGTGCTAAATAAGGACAGTCTTGATATTGAAACTCATTTCAGAGGGAAAAGTTGGGTTTTTTTCTTTCATATTTATACATCTGTATTATTTTCCAATTTGCTTCATTTATATGAATAAGCTAGACTAGGGAGCATAATTTTTTTCTGTGTGAAGGAAATCTATTTTCAATGAGATCAAATTGAATGTATGCCAAATTTGATGAAATGTTCAGCACCATTCTTGTGAAAATTGTGTCATAGCCATTATATTTCATTGGTGGCCCATCCCATAGACAAAAAAGAAAGTTATTTGGAATCAAACTAAATCAAAGCAAAAGAAAACAATTACAAACAACCAATCAACCATAAAATTTCTATGAAAAGAAATCTGTTCCAAATGTATGGCTATCAAATTTTCCCCAGTTTGATTTCCCACCTGTTCAGACCTGTGATGATTGCCATCTGCTTAGAAAATATCCACCTGCACCTATGGCATCTTGATCCTGCTTGTTTTTCTTCTATGATGACAGATGTCCCAGTTTCAGATTCATAAGCAGATTTAGGCATCTTAAATAACTAACAGTTGTCTTCACCTGGGAGTGCCACTATTCTCTAAGCCAAAACCCTGGCTTTCTTCCTACTATGTCATTTTGCCATTGTCTGAACTCTGGGCATAAAGCTGTATACTAGAGTTTGATAAATTCTTGTAGGTATACGTTGAAACAGACCATTTGTCTTAACGGGAGCTGGGCACTTAAGGCTTTTTCATTTTGAGACTATTTTAAGTTTTTAAATATTTTTCTTGAACTAATAGAACAACAGAGTTGAACTGAGATTTTGACTATTAACAAATAGTTCCTATCTACCATCCCGAAGACACAGTAAGCTGTTTGAGTTAAGTGTGCTGTAGGTATAAAAATGATTGGACTCCCTCCAAGTAGTGTTACGTTATGGCAAGAAGTCCAAGTGGATGATTTGGGAGATTAAAGGAAAACAGAAATCTCCTACACAGGAAGTCAGTGGTTCTTAGGGGAAATGGCTGCAAAGGCAACAGCAGTTAGGGCAGACACAATGCTTTAGTTTAGATCTCAATGTCTTTCAAAGAAACACATCATGTGGTAAAACACCCTGGCTGTACAGGTGAAGCATAATGGTCCAATTGTGAGATTCTATTCCATTCTCTCCTTACTCCCTTTCAGTCATGACTATGAGGTAAATGATTTCCTTCCAGGCTTCCAGCATGGTGTACTTACTGCTGCCTACAAATCACGAAAGCCATACTTCATGAACTGAATTTTTAATGCTATAAGTCACAGTAAACCTTCCCCTTTCAGAAGCTAATTTCCTCAAGCATCACTTGCCTGCAATAAAACTTCTGAGAGATGTGAAGAGTCCCTTGAAACAGATTGCAAAATTTTAGGTAGTCAGTAAGTAGAGTGATCATCAAGTCTGTTAGAAAGTTATGTCTCTGATTAGTGAAGACATCATTATATAAATCTACTTGTACACTTTAAAAACACGTAAACAGGACAGTGCTGAACATGGTGACACATACCTTTAATTCCAGCAGTTGGAGATAGAAGCAAGAGGTTCAGAAGTTCAAGGTCATGCTTGTTAATACTGCTGGTTTGAGGCCAGCCTGGGCTACATAAGGCTCTATTTATAAAATGCAATAAAGTAAAATAAAATAAAGTAAATTAATGTGCTACAAGAGTTAGAAACAGTAAACTTACTCAAAAACAGTAAGCTACTATGTTGGAGTTGAAGAGCTATGAGTGATTTTATTGAATTTCTTTTTAAAAACTTTTTTATCATTGTATAATTTTAAAAGGCCTCATTGGACAGTGGTGGCACAGGCATTTAATCCCAGCACTCCAGAGGCAGAGGCAGGAGGATCTCTATGAGTTCAAGGCCAGCCTAGTTTACAGCGTAAACCAGGACAGCCAAAGCTAAGGCTACACAGAGAAACCCTGTCTCAAAAAAACAAAACAACAAAAAGAAACCAAACCAACAAACAAAGAAGCCTTTACCAAAAAGGAGGTTTCAAATGGAAAGAAAGATTTTATCAACACATCATAGTCTATGATATATATATATATTATATCATAGATAGAAATATAAAAAATTTACTAGAATCTCCTTTTTTTGTCTGTTGTTTCTTCTTTGACATTCTTTCAAAGTTGACTGTTCCTTCTAATTGCCATTCATTGTCTTTTTTTGAGTAAAACAGCTCACTAGCCTCAGGCTCAGTGATGGTACAGTTTGAGTCGTCTTTATCTCTTGTGTGAGCCATTCAGACTTGCCTAAATTTGAGTTGGAAGTACTTGCCTACAGAAAGAGCTGAGATGCTTAGTTTTAAAATGGCAGAAGCCATGAGTCAGATGCACAAGGCAAGAACCCGAGATGTCGATCGATGAGAGTACGGCTGTTTGAGATGAGCACTGGAAATTCTCCTGTAGGTGTTGGAATAAAGTGTTTCACATTAGTAGACTTATAAACAAAACTAACTTTATTTCTGAAGATTATTTTAACATGAGTTGTTAAGGATTTATGAAGATAGCTCTATTGTGAAATAAAATGCTTAACTTTTTTAATGCTTAACCTTAATAATAAAATTTTAATACTCATCTTAAACTTATTAAATATAAACACTCAACCCAAATTTTATATGACTCTGTAGTCATTACTGTGTACCACCAATGCTTTTTTTACAAAAGGGTGTAGGCAATAACCAAATTACTTTTTAAAATTTTTAATTTTCAAAATACTGCTAAGTAGCCAAGACTAATAAAAACAGCATGGCTCATGCACAGTTAGGCAAAGGATTTAGAGATGCCAGGGAGATGTCCTGATCTATCCCACTTTACTTTTTGTTTTCTATTTATCAAAAGGCTTTTTATAAAGAGAGGAACTGAGACACAAGAAGATCTCTGGGTTAGAAGTCAGCCAAGTTTACACAGAGAACCCCTGTCTGGAAAATAAGAACAACCAAACGTGAAGGGAGGAACTGCCCTTTGCTGCATATACAATTCAATTGTTTTCTAAAATGGAATTACAGTTAACAAGTGCGTTCCTACAAAAGAAAAAAAAAAACCCAACCAAAGAAAAAACAATTGCCACCTGAAACAAGTGTATCAACAGAGATAGACGTAATACAAGTGGATTTCCTGCCTTGCAGATTCTGTTTGGTGCTAGGTCATATGCTCAGAGTCCATGTAGTGCATACTGAGAAGCAAGAGAGGACCACCTAGAATTCTGCATTCTCATCACGCTATGCTACATTCCTAGAGTCATGGAGTAGCTTGCCAACCTAATTGGCTTTGAGTTTCTTCTTGCCCTGTCTCTCCCAGCTTGAAGATGCCCTTCCTACACCCGTTCCCCATTCCCAGCTGCATAATCAAAGTTTCACCTTAAGATCTTGGGTTTCTCTGAAATACTGCTGGGTCTTCTTTTGATACACTCTAAACCATTGAGAACAGGTGCTGCCTATGATTCTTTGCATTCCTTGCCATGCTAAGTACTTTCTAGAAGTGGAACACACCTTGTTCCAGAGAGACTTGAAGGAAGCCAGGTGTGGTCACACAGGCCTTAAACCATGGAACTCAGGAGGATTTCTATGAGTTCGAGGGCAGCCTGGTTTAATAAAGTGAGTTCCAAGACAGCCAGAGCTATTACACAGAGAAACTCTGTCTCAGAAAACCAAAGAAAAATAAATAAGTACAATAACAAAATAAAATAGAGAGTGATTGGAGACAAAATATAAACATAAGGGAACTCCAACAGTTTCCAAGCCAGAAACTGTGTATTTTTGCTAAAAGAAAAATATATTGTTTTTCTTGAGACTACAGTGTATAGAAAGCAATAGAGAATCCCTGAAATATTTTCCAGGCAGTGGTGGCACACATCTTAAATCCCAGAACTCCAGAGGCAGAGTCAGACATATCTCTGTGAGTTCAAGACCAGCCTGGTCTACAGAGTGAGTTCCAGGACAGCCAGGACTACACAGAGAAAATCTGCCTTAAAAAAAAAAAAAAAAAAGAAAAGAAAAAAGATAGAGCTGGAAAGATGGCTCAGAGGTTAAGAGCATTGACTGTTCTTCCAGAAGTCCTAAGTTCAATTCTCAGTAACCACACAGTGGCTCACAACCATCTATAAAGACATCTGGTACTCTCTTCTGTATACTGTATACATAATAAATAATTTTTTTTAAAAAGGTGCTCATATGATTTATCCTCCTGATAACAAAATCTGTACAGATTACAACTACACGTTTTTTCTTTTATCTAGACTAGCTATCACAGATCCTTTACATTCTGAAATTTAATGCTAATGTTATGATGGATAATACATGAAAATATACACATCTGTGTATTTTGTCTGAGTAGAACCGCTAATCAGCCAAGAAAATGTGTATTTTCTCCATTTCTTTTTTGTTAAATATTATAGTGCTTCTCCACAGAAGACAGATTGCTTCTTCAGAGTTTTGTAAACTTAGATCTCTGCCTTCCTCAATGCATTTTCATCAAAGTATTTTTCCATGACTTTTATAGTCATGGTGTGCAGGAGGGAAGAACACTAACATTTATTCTTTGCTTGCTGAGAGCCAAATACTGTGCTAGGCACTTTTATATTTAGCACCTTCTTGAATGCGCATGAGAACCCTCATAGGATACATGCCCATTTTGTGTAGTAAGAGACTGACTGAAGCTGAATATAACCACCTTCTCCACAACAGATCATGGAGCCAGGATCTAAAGCTTTTGTGAATCTTTGTGCAAATGGAAAGAGAGAGAGAGAGAAAAAAAAAAAAGCAAAAAGCCCTGGGGTATTACCACATCACATCCTGCCTGGAAGCAAATAGACAATCAGGAAAAAACAGAACAGCGTCCCTAGAGAGAGCCTGGGGACCATGACAATATAACAATGTCTCTACTTACATTCAAACACAGACAATATATTTTTGGATAGACCACATTATTTTACTTTATAATCATCATAAAGGTATTATTATCCAAACAACAAACAGAGACCTCATAAAAAATATCTTTGTATGTCCAGGTGTCTGAGAGGTAACTAGTGAAACATTTAGCCTATCTGATGCCTTCTCATGAAACTAGAATTGGAAGATAGGTAATTTTATGAGCTCTAGAAAATACTTCTAATTGTAGTTGGTCTAACAGAATTTGGGTATCTGGGTGTCCCAAGGAACAGGGTATCATACCCCATGATCATTCCTTGTTGGCTTGCAGAAAATACTCCATGAATTGCACAGGTCATATACACTTCAGGTCAGAGCTATAATAAGTGAGATTATATTTCATAAATACATGGAGTGAACGTTGTGTCAAATTGTTTGGATGATTTCCACTCTGAAGAGCTTTCAGAGGAAGAGGCTAACATTTACTAACACTAATCTACTTTAACAGGAATAATTTTTATAGGGCTAAGAAGTTTTCAGATGTGCCAGACTCATGATAGGCCACTGCTACACTCTTGCACTATGGAGAGAAATTCATGAGAAAAGTGTAGTACAGTATGTAGCGTTTTTTAAAACCTCTTCTTCGACCCTGAGTTTAGAATTTGTCTATGTAGAAAACTTCCCTTTACAACGTTGCTAGAAGACTCTATCTTGTACAGACAGATCAGGCAATAGTGTTTTTGATTATCATTTTCTCTTTTTAAAGTTGTTCAGGCATGATCACATACCATTAACCACATGTATTTCAAATGTTTCTGATAAATTTTCACATTAGGTTCAGACCCATGAAAACATTAGCACCATTATTTTTTAAAAGGATAAAGAACAACACATTTTATAGTGACTATGAATGTCTTCATGCCCTTTTATAATCTTTCTTTCTAGACCCAGGAAACTACTGATTATTTTACATTTCCTATAATTTTATATCTAAAAACAAACCATAATCATATGGAACTGGAGAAATGGCTGAGTCAGCAAAGTGTTTGAGTTGAAATTATGGAGACCCAAGCTCAACTTCTAGAAGGCAAACAAACCTGTGTTTAGAATTGCAACCTTGGGGAGGCACAGACTGTGGGTCTATGAGGCCATGGTTAGCCTGCCTGGCTTCCTTAGTGACCTCCATGCCAGTGAGAGACTGTGTTAAAAAAAAAGACAGAATGCCCAAGGTTGCTCTTTGCCCTCAGCACATGTGCAAATGCTGCCGCCTGCACACACAAGAACATACTTACAATGTAATCATATAATATCCTATCTTATCATCTATCTATCTATAATTTATCTTCTATTCATCTAGTACTTTATCTTTCTTCACCCAGTATGAGTGTTTTGGATGCATTCATGTTGTTTCATGCACCGATGTGTCAATTCTTCTTCCTATTATTTTCACATATCCTTTCATTTGTTTATTTTGCCACTCACCCTGCTCTCTTTATCAAAATTAATTTCTGCAATTTGCAGTTTTTGATAATATTCTTGCTACATACTCAGGGATGGTAGAGACTTGTGGTCTCTGACTGCACCTTTTCCTTCTTTGGTTACTAGCATTTTTTTTCTACGTTTAGCTATCTACATTTTCTCCTTCCACCCCATATAATGGGAGTCTTCTGATGAAAAGATGGTCACATGATTCAAGTTGGGTATCAGAATCACTTTTGGAATTTTCTGAATGGAATGTCCTCCCTTGAGTTGGGAATAGTATTAGTCACTTTTATACTATTGTGGTATACCACAATAGTATACACCTATGGTTATCAACCTTAGAAGAAAGAAAGGTTTCCATTTGCCTCATAGTAGTAAACATTTTAATCCATGGTCATTTCTGTCCCATTGCTTTGGGCCAGAGGCAGCTTAGTGTATTATGGCGGGTGCACAAAGCAATGGAGGCCTGTTTATAATATGGTGGCTAGGATGGAAAAAGAGAAAAAAGGTTGGGATCCCAATTTGGGTTTTAATGCTTCCTTCCAGAAGGTTGCACCATTTTCTCAAGTACTGAATGAAGGCTGACAGCCAAACTTCTCATGTGTGAGCCTCTCGGGGGTGTTTATCCAGACCATTGCAGAAACTACAAGTTTATGACTCACTCTGGAGTGTCCATGGACTTGTAATGGAGTTTGATGGCACAAACTGTAATGGCAGCTGCCTTGGAGGCTGAGCTAGTAGAATAACAAGTTCAAAGACAGCCCTAGCAACTCAGAATGACCCTGTCTCAAAAATAAAGGTTGATAAGTGAGTCTGGAAAAACTGTTCAATGGTAAGAACCTCCCTACCATATATAAAGCATAATGTTTAATACCTTGTACTATACTAAGTAAACAAACAAGGGGGTGGGGGATAGGGGCGTGGTACTGTAGTAATAAGTTTCTGGTCTGGCCTTTCCAGCCTAGCTCCAAGGTTCAGACCCTCTCACAGTTTTGTTTCTGCTTAGATCAGAAGCTTTTATTAATTTTATGCTGATTAACCAATGGCTCAGGCATATTTCTAGCTAGCTCTTTCTTTTAAACTAACTCATGATTCTTATCTTACTTAGCCACAAGGTTTGATACTTTTTCTAAGAGCAGCATGGTTGTCTTCTTTCCTGTGTGTCTGCTGGTGTCTCTCTCTTTCTCTTTTCAGTTTTTCTAGTCTGGTTGTCCCACCCATACTTCCTGTCTGCTTTCTGGCCAATCAACATTTCATTAAACCAGTAGGAGGGACATATATTAACAGTGTACCACAACATAATTCCACAACATGGTGCAGATGCAAATCAGAGAAAATTTGTTTCAAGGCTGACTTCATTGAACTTGCTAATGGGACAGGCTGCATGTCCCTTGCTGTTTGCATTTTAATTAAGTAAGGATGCTGTTGCCTGCTTATCAGGAGCCCCACTCTTTTCTTACATAGGAAGGAGCCCTCTTCTTGTTAGTTATATGCCTATTTTCAGGTAATATGGATTCTTTCTTGACTTTAGGGGCTATGCTAATCAAGCTGGATGATTTGAGCTACTTACTGTTCATTCTCCCAGGCACTGACTTTTCTCTGAGATAATGAACCCAGAAGTGAGGATACAGATATTGCAGCCATTGGTTAGTTGACCTAGTAGGGAATGAGCCAAGGCTGCCAAAGGCTGAATGGAAAGGAGAGAAGCCAAGCTCTAATGACATTGTGTGAGCTGTTGGTTAGGTTGTATCGGAAGCTTCAACTACTCTTGACCTTTCTAGTTATGCAAACACGCAAATCTCCTTTCTGTAACGGTGTTCTTGAGACAAGACAGGGTAATTTATGTGGTATATGACATTATTGCATTTAGCCCTTATAACATGGCAGGTACAATATTAGTCCAAGTTTCCATGTGGAGAAATTTGTAGTTAAGCAATCTACTGATTTGTCATTGTGGCAAAGATGGACTCCCCATCCACTGCCGTCAACTGCAAAGCCTAATTGCTGAAATAGTGCTTCAGGCTAGAACCCTGACCTGCTCAGCTTTAAAGTTTCTAGTTTTTTTTTTCTTACATGAAATTTAATGTTCCTCATGTGACCCAGTCTTGATGTTGGGGGGAGGAAAGTGAATCTGCCTGGAGTGGATGCTGAATTAAACCACCTTGGGACCTTGGGACCTCCTGCCCTTCCTGGGGAGGAGATAAAGGGATGGAGAGAAGAGTGAGTGACTGGGAGGGGCAGGAGGAGAAAGGTAGTCTGAACAAGGGGGATACATGGTTAAAAAATATGACTATTCATAATAAAAAAAGAAATTTAATGTTCCTAATATCTATAGCTTCATTGCTGAAAAACACACAAGATTTAATTCTCTGTTTCTTTTTCATCTACTCCTTAAATCTCATTTTTCCACCTTTAATTTCTTTAAATACCAGATATTTTCTCTAGCCCCCTCTTCACTGTTTATTGGTCCTGGATCATTGTTAGCTTGGGCATAAAATATGACATATTGATGAATGGTCAAAGATGAGAAGGCTTTAATTGAGTCTGATCAACTATCATGAAAACAAGCTACTGTGATGAATATCAAGGTGACAAACCACAGGCCGCTCCTGCTCTTTGCTTTGTCTCATTTTTTTTTTTTTTTAATGAAAAAACAGTACCAATGTTTATTGATTATTTTCTCCTGGGAAGATTACCAATTACCATATCATCTTTCCTGTACCCAATAGGGAAAACCAATGCTCTTCTAACTCTGATCCAACCATATTTATTAAAGAAAAAGATTTAGGGCTGGAGAGATGGGTCCGTGGGTAACATGCTTGCACCAAAAAGCCTGAGGACCTGAGTTCAGATCTCTAAATCATGAAACTAGGATCCATAATCCAAGTTCTGGGGGGTAGGGGCTGGGAGGATGGAGACGGAGGCTCTCAGAGGGTTGCTGGCCAGTCAGCCACTCACAGAGCTGGTCTCAGAAAAAATAAGCTTGATGAAGTGGTGGCATAGGCCTTTAATCCCAGGATTTGGGAGGCAGAAGCAGGTAGATTTCTGAGTTTGAAGCCAGCTTGGTCTACAGAGCAAGTTCTAAGACAGCTAAGGCTACATAGAGAAACCCCACCTCAAAAAACAAACCAAAAACTGTGGTGAATGATAGAGGAAGACCTCTCTTGTTGACCTGTGGTCTCTACAGGGGCAAGGACACTCATACACAAAAGTATAAACATTCAATAAAAAGGAAAAGTTTTTTTTTTTTTTTAAAAACTGGTATTGTTTTTTAATGGACCCAAATTGATAAACCTTTTTATTTTATTGATTAAACTTGGCTGGATCTCCTGTAGCCCCCACTGACCTCAAACCCAAAATTGAGAATGAGCTCGAACTTCTGGTCTTTCTGCCTTTGTTCCATGCCGTAATCTTTGTATATATTTTATTTGATAAGAGTTCACTGTAATATGAATTTGCTCTGTCCCACCTGGCTGATCTCATAGCCATTCAGTTCCAAATAACATATAGAGACTTATACTAAATATAAATTGGTTTATATTTAGTATAATATATATAAATAGAGCTGTTTGGCCTATGGCCCAAGCTCATTACTTGCTAACTCTTACTCTTAAACTAATGCATGATTCTATTTATGTTTAGCCACGTGGCTTGGAACCTTTGCTTCAGTGTGGCATTCTCAGCTCTGTGTCTCTACCTCATCACTGGTATCTGCTTTTTTATTCCTCTGCTTCCTAGAATTCTCCTAGTCTGGTTGCCCCACCTCTACTTCCTGCCTATTCTGGCTAATCAGCATTTTATTAAATGAATATTTA
Organism: Sigmodon hispidus; assembly: GCA_004025045.1. Taxonomy (NCBI): domain Eukaryota; kingdom Metazoa; phylum Chordata; class Mammalia; order Rodentia; family Cricetidae; genus Sigmodon; species Sigmodon hispidus. The sequence goes on from PVIH01000125.1 coordinate 57,637, forward strand.
CAGTGACAAATAGTCACAGTGTTCAAGACCATAGTCCCACAGCAGCCCACCTCTTTTTTTTTCTTTTTTTCCTAAATTGGATATCGTTTATGTAAGACGTGACAAGGGACGAGGCAGGACAACCTATTAAATTCCACCTTCATGTTATAGCCTTGCAGGGAGCCATCCTGGAAGCCAGGAAGCAAATGTTTCCAAAGCATTTCATCAGTAACTAAAGGACAATTTCATTTTCTTCCAAGTCCAGTGACTTTGGAGTCTCTCACCGATGTTCTTATGTATGCTTCCAGGATACTGTTTTCCTGTGGTCAAAACAGTTTAGTACATATTAGTCTCAATGGAAAGAAAAGTATTTTTAATCTCAGAACCTCTCCCAGCTTTCAGTATATAAATGTGACTTTCCAGAAGGAAGAAGAAAGGTGACCTTTACCACGTGGAGATGAAGCTGGAATTCTTTTCACATCCCTCTCCTTCAGCAAGTACCAGAGAGCTTTTTAAACCACATAACATATTTAGCTGCACTTTGGAAAATATTTAAAGTTGAAAAATAGTCTGAGTTCAAAATTATTCTACCAAGTTGGGCATGGTGGCACATGCCTTTAATCTCAGCACTTGGGAGGCAGAGGCAGCTAGATCTCTGAGTTTTAAGGCCAGCAAAATCTACATCATGAATTCTAGAATAGCTGGAGCTACATAATAGAGAGGTCTCAAAAAACAAACCAAAAACTAACCAAACAAACCAACAACAACAACAACAAAAATCCCTAAACTCCAAAACAAATAGAAATTGATTTACAAGGTTAAAAAAAAAATCCTAAAAATTGCATACTAGTGAAAAGTATAGTGAGTCCCCCACCAATTACTGAGAGATCTTTGACTTCATTTAGCTTCTAATCATTTTCCTGTCTCTTCCCCTCATTTTGGACACTGGAATTACTCCTTCTTCTTCAGTATCATTACCATTGCTGTCTGATTCTCTTTGTCACCCCTGTTTACACATTAACATATCTCAGGTCCTTAAATGATCTGTGCATTTCGCTTATTTCCATCAACAGGATGCAAAAGCAAAACTCTGTGTTCATCTCTGCATCTTTAAGTCCTAGTGTGGCACCCGAACTGTGCAGTTAGCAATTTTTTTTTTAAATAAAAGAGCAAATATATCAACCAAATAATCGCCTAGATTCTTATTCCTTGGCAATTTTGGCTGAGGCAGAATGATCTTTTGTTTGTAATGGGCTAATTCCAGTCTACTGATGTGAAGGAAGAATTACAGATGCTGAAACTCAGGGTGTAATTATGTAGTCTCCCTCTTGACTATTTTGAATATTTACTAACAGAACAACAAAAAAATGCAAGCAATTGCTTTTTAAAAATAAGGCAAGCACGTGAAAATGTTTGACATAAAAGTAGGTCATGTATAAAAATATTTTTTTTCTAATTTACAAGGAACTTTGAAAATGATGCTAGCTCATACCATATTATAAAATTGCTTGAATTGAACCCATGTTAAAAAACAAAACAAAACAGTAACGTTTTTAAAGTGCATGCTCACTTTTATTTTTATTTTTATTTTTTTTTAATGTTCAAACAATAGAAACATTTTATTTAATTATGGGTGATCATGGGCCAAGTGGTGGATATCCAGGACCAGCAGCAAGGCTAGTGCAACCTCCGAGCCTCTCTTTCTGACTCCAACAGGGTGAGCACATCACCCTCTCGGACAGGGCCTTTGACGTTTCTGATGATAGAGCGGCTGGTGTCATCCATAAATTCCACACGCACCTGCGTGCACTGTCCCTGCGAACCGGTCCTGCCCAGCACTTTGGTTACCCTATCCAGCTTGATAGGCTGCACACGACTGGTGTCCATGATGGCAGCGATCGGGCGGAGAGGAGACACATGCTCACTTTTAAATGGAGGCATCTTAGATATGCGCATTCTTACATGGTTGACCATGTATTTGTAGAGCATAATTGTTAACTTGTGGTTCCTGGTAATTTTAGAGACACAGGAGAATTCGGATTGACATGTATGTACAAAAGTTGTAGAGAATACATTCAACTTTGTCCAATAAAGTAATAGAAAGAAGGTGGCAGAAAGCATTTTCAAGGGGAAGTTGTTTGTCCACCAAAGCAAAATGACACTTTTCAAAAGCCCTTAGGGGAGAAAAATAAGATATGAAATTTCATTTAAAATGTATCATGCACTTCCTGGTGTTGAAAACGGAAAAAGAAAACAAAACAAAAACCAACCCTCACCCTACAGGCCTTTTATATGGTTAACTTTTTCTTGTTTAAGATGCCCATTATCTTCTTTCAATTCTCTCATTATCTCCCTCTGGGGATTTAAGTTAGTTTTTACTTTATGCTTTCATCTCTATTTGTGGGAAGAAGTGGGCCAGTATCACTTTGTCTACACAACTCAACTGTTCCTGAACTGTAAAAGAAAAAAGTGTTTGCAGAAACTAGGGCAACCTCTTCCATCCCTCTCCTCCAAGAAACAAAACCTAACTCACTGCAACAGTAACCCTTTCTGGGTCTTTTAGCATAGTTTTGGGCCACTCGCGACGCACAGTTTTATTGTAATCGTTGATAATCTGCCACCCTGGCTAGATTCCAGGACTTCTGACCACCCAGCATAGTGCTAATGGTGTTATAACAATTAAAAACACTGTGGTTTATTAAACCTTCATGCGAGGATGATTCCTGCACTAGCACCACACAGCCTGCCACAGAAGAAAAGTAGCAGCGATCGATGGAGGTGCTTCCCTGTGGATCGTTAGACATCAACTCTTAAGAAAGCCTACTATACCCGGGACGTGGTAGGCATCTCGTGTACAGTAGCGACTGGAATACTTCAAGACAAAGTTTTGGTGTTGTGAGGGGCTGATTTGTGGTGATCGTTTCCTCGCCAATCGCAGTGGACAGGAACAGTGAAGCGATCCATCCACTGAGTGGGTCTCCTGCCCTCTTTTCTGGCTGAAGACAGGCTAGGAGACTGAGTTTCCTGGGGCTGCCCCCGCCCTCCAAGGCCACG